>JACEVL010000020.1:790000-845000 GCA_020284085.1 Aporrectodea caliginosa | reverse complement strand
CAGTAGTAGTAGTAGTAGTAGTAAATAGCGGCAGCAGCAGTGGCAGTAGTAGTAGTAGTAGTAGTAGTAGTAGTGGTGGTAGTAGTAGTAGTAGTAGTAGTAGTAGTAGTAGTAGTAGTAGTAGTAGTAGTAGTAGTAGTAGTAGTAGTAGTAGTAGTAGTAGTAGTAGTAGTAGTAGTGCTAGTAGCAGTAGTAGCAGTAGCAGTAGTAGTAAAAGTAGCCTAGTAGTAGTAAATATAATAAATAACAGTAGTTTCTTCGCTATATTAAAGATCATGTTAAACACCTTTAAATCGCAGTTACAGGGTGCTATATATATATATATCAACCTCGTGCAACGTTATTAATATTGCCTGGGTTACAGTTAGACGAGGAAATTAACGCTAATTATAACGATAACAACCAGTGTGACCACTCCTTGGGAGTTTTCCCAAGATCTCGGGATTTTGGAGGTCGACATAATAATAATAATAATCTTTCCTTTATCGAAGCGCCTGAAAAACGCACTGCGCTGTACATTTAGATGTTATGCAATTGAAACAACAAAATAATGACAGAAGACATAAATCTTAACTACTAACAGAACAGACAGCCTGAAATACACGGCGCTAATAGCAGCCTACAAAGCATGTCCGCATAGGCGCAACCACCCTATGGGACCCGTGGGACGCCCCCCCCCAACTTTCGAACAGCTTGGGACCGACCCCCCAACTTTTGAAAATTGTGAGGCAAACAAGAGCCCAAAATGCACTCCATTTGGTATCAAATGTTCAAAATTGCGTCGGCTTCTGGAGCTCCGCCCCAGACCCCGATGGGGGAACTTACGACGCTCCCCCATAGGCCTACTCCCTATAGTCGTTAGGAGCTTTTTGCCTTCTGCTATCTCTCCCCTCTGTGCCATTAATGCCGGTATATATAGTACAAGGCTCTGACCTTGGACCTACTGATTTTGTCATAGCCATTTCTAGCCTTAAACCTAAATACAGTGGAAACCGTCTCCCTAAATATGCCGACGATAGCTACTTGCTGGTCCCTGCTTCCTGCATTGACAGCACTCTTTCTGAACTTGACCATATCTCTAATTCCATTAGGAATCTTAAATGAAACCATGTTAAGACCAGATAAATGGTTGTCAAACGACCGAGGTCCAAACCTATTGCCCTCCCTCCTCTCATCCCTGGCATCGAGCGGGTCCAGGAGATGGTTATTTTGGGTGTCACCATCTCTGATGGGATTGGCTTTGGGGCACACATGGACAAAATATGCTGCAAAGCCCGAAAATCCATGTTCGGCTACGTGTTTTCCTCGCCAACGGTCACCACGGTCAACGTCTCTGACGTTGTTAGACTTGTTAGGGCTACTACCCTCGCACGGCTACTTTATGCCTCCTGTTTGGTGGGGATTTGCCACAGTAGGGAAACATAAAGGCCTTAACGGTATTCTGTTAAAATTGACCCGTTCAGGTTTCCTCCCTGCCGATTTTCCTAGTTTTGACAAACACTGTTCTAGAGCTTATTCTACTCTTTCCGTTCAATTCTCTTAAACCCTTGTCACGTCCAGTTTATTCATATAATTAAGTCAAATTTTTCACAGATCTAGATGGTTTAGGTACTTTTATATCGAAATCATCGGTGATAAATTTGAGGTAAATTAAAGCCCAAAATGTACTCCATTTGGCATCATATGCTCAAAATTGCGTCGGCTTCTGGGGCGGAGCCCCAGACCCCGATGGGGGAGCTTACGACGCTCCCCCATACCCCTAGTTGTTAGGGGCTTCTTGCCTTCGGCAATCGCAGCTTCGCGCCCTCGGCGCTCGCAATTCCACCCCCACCCCCACTCAGACATTCTAGTAGGTCCCCCAACTTCTGGACCGTGGTTGCGCCCCTGCATGTCCGCCCTACGGAACTCGAACTCGGTACCTCTCGCTCTCTATGCCAGTGTGTTATCCAATGCACTATCGGCCCCCATGGGATCTGGGAATTTTGCATAGCAATCTTGGGATTTTTCTAAGGTCTAAACACTAGTTTTCACCGAACTTTTCAACAGTGGCAGTGAATCAGATTAGAAAACACTCGCTCAGTGTTCGAAAGACGTTTATTATTGTTAATTGTAAACATTGTAATTTGTTAATTCATTGTTATGCTCCGGATTTTTCTTTGCAGTTCCTAGCTAGGCATTTTTGTGAATAATTTGTGATCGTTAAAACACATTTCATATTTCATCACAATTTATTCCTTTTCAGTAACTTGGGATCTTTTGGTACACTTTTGGTAAATCTTGGGATTTTTCTGGCAAGAGATTGGGATTTCAGAAAATTTAGAGTGGTGGTTGCACTGATAACAACGTTAATAATAGCAATAATAAAAACAATAGAAATATATTTAAAAATGGAAATAACGGAAATAATAATAACACTTTGCCAGAAGTTCAGAACTTAAGGGGAGTCTTAGCCAAACCAGACAGAAACAGTTCTCCGAAGCCATTTTAAGTCGAACAGAAAACAATAATAATGAGCGCTATAATAATAATGCGACAAGCTACCTGTTCCAAATTCCGCCACTGATCGCTTTCTGTCAGCGCCAGTCCCAAGCCTGGATGAAGGAGGAGGGGGACGCTACTGATCTTTGTAATCACACAGTGTCGTTAAACTGAAACTACTACTACTACCTGTTCCAAAGACTCTCGGTAGATATATCCAACGCTGGAAAGCCATCTGCTTTTGCGTAACCTTCTACTAAGCTTACTACTATTACTGCTGCTGCTGCTGATGATGATGATGATGACGATGATGACGATGATGATGATCAGAGAGAAAGAGAAAGAGAGAGAGACAGAGACAGAGAGAGAGACAGAGACAGAGACAGAGACAGAGACAGAGAGACAGAGACAGAGACAGAGACAGAGCAGATAGACAGAGACAGAGAGACACATAGAAAGGGGGAAAGGATGGACGGAGGGAAGGAGCGACGAAGAGATACGTAGGGGAGGGGAGGGATACATTTTCCATCTTATCACTTATTGTATTAGCTAGTTTTCAGTTCATATAGTAATCACTTGTCAGTTTCAAAATTAATATATTTGCTATTTTTCAGTCTCTCCTTTATTTCATTTTTCATTTTTAAACTTCTTATTCCAGTTAGGCCTACATTTCAGTTTTATACTTCTTATCTTATTGATTTTCGTCTAAGACTTCACATCTGATTAAATTAAGCATTTTTAAATACTTCTCACAGTTATATTTCAGTTTCATTCTTCTGAAATTATTAATTTTTCAGTTTCAAACATCTTATCTCAGTTTTCCCTTTCAGAGTTTTGCCGGTCTCTTCGTAAACGACCTGACCTCTATGATTCCAGGTGTGTTACCTCTCTACGAACTCCATAGGTCGTAACCGCTTACCTCTGGCCTCTGACCTCGATCGACGATGCCGCCCAAGAACCGGAGCAAGAACTCCTCGAAGCCCTGTCGCTATGGCAACTCGGAGCGTATCCCGCTCACCTGCAGCAGTAGCAGCATCACGACGCGGACGTTGCTTAGCGACGGTAGTCTTGACGACGATGACGTCGACGGCTCTCCCCTTCGCCGTCTTCTGCAGCGCCAACCGGAAGGACTTCTGCGCGATGGCTTCAGGTCAGTGAACCGGAAGTGGTCAGCGGAAGTGACGTAAGTTAGGGGTCAATGTTACGTGTGACCTATTCCGTTGTTACAGCAAATGATATCCATTGTAGGACCCATCCTGGAGCTATATAAATGGAGAGTTATTTAGAAGGTCCTGTTCTTGTGAGTAGAGAGGAAGAGAGACAAAAAGATATACAAAGACTGGTACAAGGATAGAGAGAGGCAGACATACAGACATACATTCAGACAGACAGAAAGAGAAATAGATGGATAGATAGCGTCACAGAGATATGGAGAGATTGATATATATTGACAGATAGAGGTAGATAGACTGATACAGAGAAGTAGAAAAGGTACACGTAAGACGGACAGACAGACAGACAGACAGAGTTTGAATCTTCCGGATACGTTGAGAAAATACACATTTGAGATTTGAGATAGACGCACCTCTGACTACGGAACAGAGAGAGAGACAGAGAGACAGAGAGACCGAGACAGATACAGAGACAGACAGAGACAGAGACAGAGAGAGAGACAGAGACATATAGAGACAGAGAGAGGGACAAAAAGGCAGAGGGGGCGCAAAAGCATCAGATGAGAAGGCCGCTTTGGAGTCATCGCTCATACATGGATAATAGTCCAAGACAGACAGAGACAGTCAGAGAAACAGATCCAGAGAGTAAGGAAGCATAAAGAAACAGACAGACAGAGGGACGGACAGACGGACAGATGAAGACAGAGCAGAGTAATCTGTTTCGCTTGATTTATGATGACTTTACGACACAAATACTGACGAGCGTGAAGATAGGAAGTTTAAGTTCAATGGGTCATTCAGTCCATCATATATATATATATATATATATATATATATATATATATGATACAAATACATGTATATAGAATATATTTTATATATATATATATATATATATATACACGTGTTTTTAGATTCAATAAGTATTTGGATCAACTGATTTTATGCATGTAATCGGTTTATGTTTAACGACCCTTTCGTATATGCTCCAGTTGCATGGCTAATTGTTTACGCTATAATTAAATGGGACCGATCTGATGTCACTGAGTTCATTTACTATAGTATACGCTATAAATACAGATTGGACGATTTATATTGCGCCCTAATCCTGACGATTCATAGAATGTACCTATTATAATTATAAGTGCCATTATCTAGTGATCAGGCATCAGGCGATGGCGCTGAGAAATTTGTAAGTGAAGGACTTGCTCAAGGTCCCTACACAGCAACCGTCTCAGGGGGGGGGAGGAGGATCGAACCCATACTATTTGCGTTAAAAGGCGAGCGCTCCAAGCAATAGACACATTTGGGACACAGTTGTAATTTTTGCTGTTGCTGTTGTCAGTGTTGCTGTTGACATTGTTGCTGTTGTTGTGTTCATGTTGTATGGGGTGGTTGTTGCTCCTATAAGAAATTAACGCCCCTTCTGTATACGTGCCCCTATGGGTCATTGGTGGAGGATGACTTAAAACCACAAACGAAGGTCGAGGATGAATTTACTTCGTTAAGAAACTTTTGTTCAAATGCATGGCATTGGGTATTAAATATTCACACATGTAATATTAAAGTATATGTATTTAATATTTATAATATACTTAAGTATATGCTATTGAACTGCTAGAAAGTTTAGTCAGCGTGCTGGACTGTCAACTAGAGAGTGACATGGGAAGACAATCTCGTCCCCATCCCCGCCCTGCAACAAGTAAGTCTTCCCCATCCCCGCCCCATCCCCGCGCTTTTCTCCCCATCCCCACCCCATTCCCGTGAGGACGACATCACATTCCCCAAAAGTTTACACCAATTAAAATTAAAAAAATAACATATTTTAGCTTACAAAGCTATTTGTATTGCTGACTGCATTAGTCTGTTGTTATCTTATCGACAGTTTGTATTAACCAAGTCTTGACCATTTCTGACTAGAAGGCTTCAGGAAATAAGAAAATCTCCTTATCAGTTCTCAAGTTCTTAACATCATTCGGGTTTATTGCCGGCTCATTCCCCATTACCGCGGTATTATCTCGAGAGTAAACCCGATTACCGCGGATTTACCGCAACTGTTGTCCCCATTACCGCGGTAGTACCGCAATTGTTGTCCATTACCGCGGGATTTACCGCGGTTACCGCGGTTTTCCCGCTGGGAAATTCCCCATGTCACTCTCTACTGTCAACAGAGATATGACAGGGCAGACATTTGTGTCGAGATTTCGGCTCCACTTGCCAGCTGTAATGAGTACACTGACCAATAGTTGGTGGGGATGAGACGGTGAGGGAGATGGCCATCCGACGTCATAAGCCGAGGATAAGAAAATGTAGTCGCTCACTTTATCGGGGGCCCGTGGCGCATTGGATAACATCTGGCACTAGACCAGAGGTACCGATCGAGTTCGAGCCCCCGTTGGGCGGATATGCTTTGTAGGCTGCTATTGCGCCGTTGTATTGCAGGTCTGTCTGTCTGTTAGTAGTTAAGATTTAAATTGCATAACATGTAAATGACAGCGCAGTGCGTGACCAGGCGCTTCAATAAAGACGAAGATTATTATTATTATTATTATTATTATTATTATTATTATTATTTATTATTATTATTATTATTATTATTATTATTATTATTATTATAACCATTCTGCCTTTAAAGAACCACTCCTGCATGTACACTTAGAGTAGTACCATACACATATGTAGTCAATATCGATTTAAATCATTAAATATCTGTCTCGAACACTTCTGCAAATACGCGAATATGTCTTTCCGAAGAAGATGATATCGATAAAAAAACTTCTGCCATGTCTATAGCGTATCGGTTATCGCACCGCGTTGTCTCTCGTTTATAGAGTGGCTATTGTGGAACTAATTAATGAGTTTCATGTTAATGAACGCGAGCAACAGAGAGTAAGAGGAGAAGGAGGAGGAGGAGGAAGAGGAGGAGGAGAAGAAGGAGGAGGAGAAGGGGGAGGGAGAGGATAAAGGAGGAAAAAAGAGGCGAGGAGTAGGAAGACGGGGAAGAGAAGGAGAAAAAGAGGTAGAAAGAGGAGGAGGAGGAGGAAAAGGAGGATAGCAGGAGGGAAGAGGAGGAGAAGGAGGAGGAGGAGTAGGAAGAGGAAATGAGGACAAGGAAGAGAAGGAGGAATGGAGGAGTAGGGAGAAGAGAAGGCACAGAAGAAGTAGGAAAGGAGGAGGAGGATAAGGAAGAGAAGGAGGAGGAGGAAAAGGAGGAGGAAAAATTGAGGAGGATGGAGGATGACGAAGAGTAGAAGGAAGAGGAGGAAAATGATGAGGGAGAAAGAAGAAGGAGGAGGAGGAGGAAGAGGTTAAGGAAGAGGAGGAGGAGGAGGAGTCTGGACTAGAGAAAGATGCTATGTCGCTTGGTATAGAGTCCTGGATGAGATTAGCATCGTCGGATGCAGAAATGTCCCAACTGATGTAATGGCTGCTTCTTCTCCGATTCCCTTCCTCTATCCCGCTTCCTCCTCTTCCTTGACTCTCTGGTTCCTTGGTTCCTTGTTCCATGTTCCTCTCTGTCAGTTCCCCTCCCGCCCTCCTCCGCCTTTCTGCCACGCATCGCATTGTGTCGCTAGTAATTACAAGATTTCCTGTCGTAATGGGATTAGACTCATGAGAGAAGAAGAAGGGAGAAGGCGACCAGGCGAGCAGGGAGACAGTCGAAGAGTAGACTGCGGCGAGAACCAATGGATGGATGGATAGACGACCCAACTGATGAATTAACGCACATGGGAAGAATGGATGGATGGATGAATGGATGGATGAATGGAAGAGTGAATTAATGGATGGATAATTGAATTAATGGATGGATGGATGGGTGGATGGATGGATGAATGGATGCATGGATGGATGGATGGATGGATGGTCAGATGGGTTGATTGATGGACGATGGATGAATTGGAGGGGAGAACTGGCTCTTATGGAAGGACTGACGGACATAATTATGTAGGCCTACAACCCAACGGACTGGACAAGCAGACAGGTTTAAAGTACGACACAGTACACAAAGTTCGAAGGCGGAAAAGAGGAATGGAATGACTGATAGACGGAAAGATTGAATGAGAAAGGGAGAGAAGGAGAGAAAGAGAGGAAAGAGAGAAGGAAAAATGAAAGAGAGAGAGAGAGGAGAGACAGGAGAGAGTGACAGAGAGAGAGAGAGAGAGAGAGAGAGAGAGAGAGAGAGAGAGAGAGAGAGAGAGAGAGAGAGAGAGAGAGAGAGAGAGAGAGAGAGAGAGAGAGAGAGAGACAGACAGACAGACAGAGACAGACAGACAGACAGAGACAGAGGTAGGAACATAATAAGGTCATTAACATTGTTCTCGGAATAGGATTATAACGCTTTATCTGATAAAAACAAGAAAATCCATGTTGCGCAAATGAATTAATGCTCGCGTTTTGCCGTATATTGAATCCACCCGACCTTCCGTTCATCCATCTGCCTGTGTGTCCTTCCGTCTGTTTATCTTTCTATCTGTCTGTCCTTCTCTCTCCTTCTGTCTGTCCTTCTATCTCTCTGTCCTTCTCTTCTGTATGTCTGTCCTTCTGTCACTTCTTATCTCTGCCTGTCCCTCTGTCTCTCCTTCTATCTGTCCTTCTGCCTGTCTGTCCTTCAGTTCGACCGTCTATTAGTCGTATGCTACATTCGTTCGATTAGAACTCCTCCTGTTTTATGACTGTGCACAGAATCCGTCTTTCTGAGGAAAGAGAGAGAAGAAAGGGGAGAAGAAAAGAGAGAGTAGATGTCTAGATGATGGTAAGAGACAGAGGGGAGAGAGAGGAGAGACAAAATGGGAGACGAAAGAAGAAACCGAGGAAGAAAATTCTTACTGTTTAACCATGTGATAACCCATACAATGCAAGCACACTATCATTTAATAATATGGACCAGATAACAGCAATAGTAATCCATTGTTTAACGACTTCCTATAGCTAAAGTCCGTTGATGCCTTTAAAGTTCATTGATATAATTCAGTTCATTTTCGTATAACTTTCGTACAATAGTTTCGTTTTCTTCTGTCGTGGTTGTTTTTGAAAGAAAGGACATAAACTAATAGAAATTTGTTTTAAATTTTTCGCGTACCCTTAGCGACACCTGGCGTACCCCAGGGGTACGCGCACCACAATTTGTGGGGCGCGGTGGTTTAGTGGTATGTTCGGTGCCTTGCAGCCGGAGGGTTGCGGGTTCGAATCCACCTCACGCCGCCGCGGAGGGACCCTGGGCAAGTCCTTCACTCGCAATTGCTCATGCGCTTCGGCGTGAAACTCCGATTCAGCGTCCGCGCAGTAGTCGGGAGCGCCTCTGAATAGAAATCTTGAAGGGGCGCTATAACAAGTGCTCATACATACATACACATACAATTTGAAAACCCCTGCAAAAGATGATGTAACTGTCACTCTCAAACTGTTGAATTTATTGAACAGTGAGAAAGCAATATACAGGTGTTTAAATAAAAGTTCTACCTCGCCATGAGTGCCCTAACAGAATTGGACCTTCGCGATTGCTTAGGTTCAGTAGTCTACCAATATTTTATGATAGCAATAGCCGTTGATGTCGACAGGAAAATAATCTTGTGAAGCTTTCATAGCATCCTCACAGCTTACAATAATATTACAATGGTTGTTGTCAGCTTTTATAGCAATAGGCCTACGGATGCGGAATTGCTGTGGGTAGCCTATAGATTGCGGCGGTGTAGACCTATAGGCCTACCTGCTATACAGAAGGGAACAAAACTTAAATATTAAAAAAGACAAAAATTTAAAATTTAATTTTGCGTAAAATTGCGAGCAAGATGACAATAAAAATTTACATAATTATAATGACACGATATTAATGTCAATATATAACGTTTAAATATTCGAAAGTTATGTTGGTCGGTCTGAGGCTCTGAAGCGTCTGTTCTTTCATAAAACAGCGATGAAAAATGCAACTTTTGAAAAAATCTTAAGGGTGGCAACAAAACAAGATCGATGATCGGCAGATTGATAAATAACCTCCCTCTGAATTCGTAAGAGTCGGAAGATTTCAGTCTCATCGGGTCGGATATGGCAAGCTAAACACAGATATCGTGGAAATGTCTATACCAAGCATTTAATGTAACTGTGTTGTCTCTTATTCGCTAGGTGGCGGAAGCGTCAATTTCTGCTTTGTTCTCTCTTTCCGTTTCAGCCCAAGTCCACCAGTAAAGGAGGAGGGCGTTCTTGATCTACACATGAAATACGACACAATGCAATGCAATACAATGCGGTGCAGTTCAATACAATACGATAATTATTAATATGCATTTATTAAGCGCAACTATTATAATGACGTTGAGCAACTGCGAGTAAAGGACTTGCTTAAGGTCCCTACGCAGCAACCGTCTCACAAGAGGGAACTCGAACCCTTAGCATTTGCGTTACAAGGTGAACGCTCTAACCAATCGGCTACCAACACGTGCCTATAAAAAAAAATAAGCCGCCGCGTAGGGACCCTGGGCAAGTCCTTCACTGCAATTGCTCATGCGCTTCGGCGTGAAACTCCGATTCAGCGTCCGCGCAGTAATCGGGAGCGCCTCTGAATGGGCAATCTGGTAGGGGCGCTATAACAAATATTCAAATACAATACAATACAATACAATACAATAGTTGGTTAGTTGCTGTTTAACGACACTGTGTCATAATAAACATGATTACAGTTGCCCTCCTTCTTTCTCCGGGGCTTGGGACTGGCATTGACAGAATACAAGAAGTGGCGTAGTTATGCCTATATAGACACCTTAGACACTTGCAAGCGACCCATTTCGAAAACAAACCGACTTTATTATTATTATTATTTCCACCGATGCCTTTAATTATAGAATCGGTTGACAACGATTTATAGGTGTGTGAAATGAACACTCTAACCAACAATGGTGGTTGTGAATCCAGAAGTTAAAGACACCTTATGACAACAAAGGCCGTTGACAGAAATTATTTTGAACAGTTCTGCGGGACTGCATGCGTGCATATGTCATAATAATGACCTGTTTCATATGACCTAGCGATTAAACGCAATTGTCAACTATATAATGTTGCTTGATGCAGTAGTAGTAGTAGTTTCATTTTAACGACACTGTGTGGTAACAAAGATCATTAGCGTCGCCCTCCTCCTTTATCCAGGCTTGGGACTGGCACTGTCAGAGTATGAACAGTGGCCGAGTTTGATGCCGTTTTAAATGTGTCTAATAAACGACATTGTCTACTCTTCTGCCAGTAACTCAACGTTTAACGACATTTTTGGCATCAAAGGCCGTTGACATCGAGGGAATTATTTTTCTGTATGATCAGGCCTGGCTTGGGAGCGCTTCTGAGTAGAGCCCTTGAAGAGGCGCTATATAAATTCTATGATTGATTGATTGATTGATTGATTGATTGATTGATTGATTGATTGATTGATTGATTGATTGATTGATTGATTGATTGATTGATTGATTGATTGATTGATTGATTGATTGATTGATTGATTGATTGATTGATTGATTGATTGATTGATTGATTGATTGATTGATTGATTGATTGATTGATTGATTGATTGATTGATTGATTGATTGATTGATTGATTGATTGATTGATTGATTGATTGATTGATTGATTGATTGATTGATTGATTGATTGATTGATTTTCGACAGTTCTCACCGTTTCTATAGCATAATGCAGCCTGCTTTCATATGTTTGTGTTACCTAGCGCTTAAACGGAGTTGCCCACTATATAACGTCGTTTGATACCGATTTAAAGGTGTAACTCCGCCACTGTTTGCACTCTGACAGTGCCAGTCCCAAGCCTGGATTAAGGAGGAGGGCGACGCTAATGATCTTTTGTTATCACACAGTGTCGTTAAATTGAAACTACTATTTAAAGGTGTCTAATAGCAGCATAGTGCATACTAAGTAAGTAAGTAAGTATGTTCTTTATTAAACGCAAGGAAACGCTCAGCGCTTTACATACAAAGTCAAAAAATACAAAGTCAAAAATAATTTAGGTATAAAGAAAATGATAATTAGGAGAAGAAAATTAAGTCAACTAGAAAACAGATGTCTAACTGTACAACATCCTAGCCAAGAAGCCACCTCTGGTAAGGGAACCAAATCTAGGGAGAACACGGTTATGTCAGCGTGGGCGCAGGTCATGACCAGAACTATTTACAGGGGGATAAGGTCATGGAGGGTGTGGCTATAGTGTTAGTTAAGATGTTTCTAAAGAGATCGATGTCATCTTTTTTACAAAGCTCCTCAAAGGTTTGGAAAGATTTAGGTAGGAAACCAAGGCGCGTCAACTTGCGGACCAGCGCGCTCAAAGAGTCAAGTTTCTGCTTATTGGCGAAGCCCATCATGCTTGGGAACAGTATAGCATGCGGTTGATAGTGGTAGCCCTGACCACATCATGAAGCCGGACCCCCGAAAGCCCATGTGAAATCAAAATACGATGGGCATGCAGAGATTGCTTGGGCCGAATGCAAAGTCTTTACAGTCTACTCAACGTTTAACGACATTTTCGGCATCAAAGGCCGTTTTCATCGACAGAAATTATTTTCAACAGTTCTCACCGTTCGTATGGTATAACTAATCGAGAGTTTAACGCCATCTTATGGCTTATGACAACAAAGCCGTTAAAGTCGACAGAATTTGGACAATAATAATTCTCACCGCATCTATCGAGTAACACACGATCTACTACATAATCCAATCGGCGACCGTGTCCCATGTTTATTTATCATCGGTTGACAACGTTTTAAAGGTGTCTAAAGAGAGCGCTCCAACCAATGAGATATTATTATCATCGCTAGAGGGAACATGACGTATCTTCCCTTCGCTAATTTTTGAAGCCACAACCATAGATATAATAACACCTTATCGAGAGTTCCGCAGTTAATTTAAATTGAAATGACGCGTTTTGATTGGTTGAAATTCATGGACGCAGTCAAGCTTAAGCGAGACTGTTTAATTTCTTTTCAAAGCTTACGACTTGCAAAAGGTATAACACACAAAATAACAACTTATCGATTAAATAATATTCCAGCGGCCTCGTTTTCGGGCTTTAATAAGTTGCCGCATCCACACACTACACAATTTAACTTTCGATCGGGTCGCCATTTTGAGCGGGCTCGGGGTCAAGGCCGTTATGGTTACACGTTAGCGGGCTCGGGTTCACAGCCTCAACAAAGATGGCGGATGCGGGCTCTAGTGATATATTTATACATTATACATCTCTATGGCTCCAACCAACCATCTACAGTGTCCAATAGTGGCCTTACAACAATTCTAAAGTAAACCGGCGCTATAGAAGTTATTTAAAAATAATTGATAATAATATATTATTATCATTATTAAAGTTATTATTATCTGTCTGTCTGTCTGTCTGCCTGCCTGCCTGTCGGCCTGCCTGCCTGTCGGCCTGCCTGCCTGTCTGTCTGCCTGCCTGCTTGCCTGGCTATCTGTCTGTCTGACTGCCTGTCTGTCTGTCTGTGTGTCAGTCTCTGTTGTTCAATCTCTGCCTTCTTTGATCTGTCCATGTTGCTATGCATGCATGTCTGACGATATCTTTGTCTCCAGGTTTCCATTGCACCCCCTCTGAGACTAGCTGTAGGCCTATATTATCTGTATATGTGTGCCTCATTGTACGTCTATGTGTCTGTGTGCTACTACCTGTGCCTCCTTTTCTCCTATTTGGTTCTTCTGCCTTCTAAATTTGTGTATTGCGTTGGATGAGTTGACGTCTGGTCGTAAAATCGGAGGATCACAGGTATTGTTTTGGAAGCTTTTGTCATCCTCCTCCTCCTTATCCTCTTCCTCCTCCTCCTCCTCCTCCTTCTCCTTCTCCAGTCTCCTCCCTTGTTCTCATTCACCCTGCTTCTCACACTCATCTACTTGCCATTCCACCACAGGGAAGGAAACGAGAAGAAAAAGAAATTTAAGTGCAGATTGCAGAAAGCGAAGAACTATAAATGTTCGATGGAACTTCGTGCAAGGATCTTGAGAAGTAGGACTGGGAGGAATCGGAGAAGATGATGAATCGGTGAATGAGAAGAAAGAGGAGAAGGAAGAGGAGGAGAGAGAAGAGGAAGAAGATCAGAGGAAGAAAGGGGCCGAGAATACACGAGAAGGAAATTGAACGTTGGCATTTATTGAACACCAGAAACAATCGATATTGCGGTTGTTCAAAGAAAAAACGTATAGATATCCAAAGGTGGGCCGAAAGGACAAGAAGTTCAGCTAATTGGTTTATCGAATCTATTTAGATTTGTTGAAGGCGTTTCCAACAATTGCATTTTTATCGGTTTTTTAACTTTCTAAATGTAGCGTCATGTTAAATGTTTTTCACGAAAAAAACTCTGCTCAGAATGTCATTTGCATTGAGCACAAGATCATTCATTCCATTGTTCAATAGAAAAACTGTGAAACAGTAACGGAATAAAAAAAACATACACGGGAACAAGAGAAAGAGAATGAGGGAAGGAGAGAAAAAGAGAGAGCGAGAGATTGAGAGCGAGAGAGAGACAGAGAGCGGGACAGAGACAGAGAGACAGATGCAGAGACAGACAGACAGAGACAGAGAGATAGAGAGAGAATGAGAGCGAGAGATAGAGCAGTAGAAAAGATCGACCACAGAGGAGAAAACCTAAGAGATGAACGAAAATGAAGATCAACCTGATACCAATTTATCTAGCTCCTGTGTGTGATGCACAAGGCGTCAACGGAAATGAAAAGAGCGGAAAGAATAATAATATAAGTGAAGAAGATGGGAAGAGAATGACCAGAGAAGGCAGAGACAGGAGAAAAGCCGTAGAAAAGCAAGGACAAGAAGGTTACCAAAGACATGGATCAGTCCAACTCATCCATGCTTCCACCTTCTTTGGATCGGGGCCAAAAATCGCAGTCATCGCTCGATTTCTTTAGGGGATTCCTTTACCCAATAATCTCCCTCTAATTGAACATCCTACGCCTGCTCTCCCGCTCCTTTTACAACCGGATGTCAGCGCCTGATCCGTGATTGTCCGCGTCAGAATTCCGCCTCGCCCCGGGATTCTGCCTACGCCGTTCCGTCCAAACCTATAGGAGCCTCGCCGCGGTTTCCCAAACGCCAGGTTTTGCCATCACGTGACAAGATGGACGCCGACAAAAGCCACAAATTCGGGCTCCACATGCGGTGGCGCGAGCGTGACGTCAAGTTTCTATGACAACAGGGCTACGTAATCGCTGAAATTATTGCGGATTTGCGAGCCTCCGCCAGTGATACATAGTCCCTGCAAACACGAACATTTCGCTCTCTGATCAAGTGCAAACAGGAATTACTACTACTGGGTTGTACGGCGAGAGCGATTTTCAACACTGGCATAAATTCATCCAAGAGATGTAAGCGACGAATTCACGGACGCTGGTACCGCGTTACACGAGTTTTCTAAACCGTGGGATGTTTGGAGAGCCGTCTGTGGCGTAACTGCAGCTGGAGCGATGTAGGAAATGTCTTTGTAGCCCTATGTGGCGTTTGGTGCTTAGGCAAACAATGGCATAGCGGCGCGGGCAAGCATCGATTGTACTGGGGCGGACTCTAGCGGGCGTCGGATAACGAGGAGTGCCAGTGATAAGCAATGGTAGGACGACGAGAGTTGTACTGTGGAGAATTAGAGTTGTACTGCGGAGATTGAGAGCTATATTGCGGAGAATAAGAGTTAGATTGATAGGATTATGAGTTTTGTTGTACAGAACTGAAGGGATGGATTTTCGGGAAATTAGATTCATTGTGTGGAGTATTGTTTGAGTTGTACTGCTGAGAATAAGAACTTCATTGCTGGGAATACGAGCTAGAATGCTCGGAATTTGAATCTTGAATGTTCTTACAGATGATTAGAGCGTCAATGTAGCACCGTGTCTCGGAGAATAGCATTGATATTGCGAAGAATAGTAAACATATTTCCGAGAATAAGAGTGATATTTCGGAGAATAAGAGTGTCATTGCGGCGGAGTAGAATTACATTGCGGAGATTTGTGACTGTATTACGGAGAATTGAAATCGCATTAGCCTACAGATAATTAAGCCGCTTTATAGAAGTCGGTGGGATGGAGTCAACTATAGGCCAAAATCGCTCCTGATTAAATAAGTCGTGTAGTAATGTAAGCTTTTAAATAATGCAAGTCAAACGCTTACATTTGACAAAGTAGAGACAGTCGATGTGAAATGTTACTGTCGTTGGATCAGGACAGATCAAAACAATGGATTTTTACAATGGATTATGATTTCAGTTTCGTTTGAAGTGACCAACGATTGAAGCCCTTTTGAAGACCACTGGATTAGAGTAATTAGATTAGGTAGATTAATTGCTGAATCACGTTTTATTATTATGTGTCAATAAGTGAAGATGCCACGCCTACGTGAAACCGCAGTCAAACTATCTGGAGATGGAAATAATCTCGAATGAGGATGACGAGTGGATATCGTACTGAATCGTGAGTCATCGCTGCTGATCTATTCGGTAGCATCTTTGTTCCGTACTGCAACGATTACTGGTTCCAGCCTGATGAACAAACTCCACGTAACAAGTTGTTCGCAAATACCGCGTCTCGGAATCCGATTCAATCACCTTTCACGCGCAACGAGTGCGACAAATGGCAATAGAAATAAATGTAAAAATATTATTAGAGAAGATGACAGGAGTTGATGGGAGTAGAATTTAGACTTTGACTTTCGCTGCCATTTTTGGCATTCAACTGCCGCCGACAGAGCAATTGACAGAAAGCGACCATAATACTGCACGTTTCGTAATCGGCCCAGACTCCCCTATTATGACCATAATACTCGTCGTTTCCTAATCGTCTCCGTTTCCCCTATCATGATGTTGGGGTCAAGCGACGTGAAGGAGGAGGACGGACTGGCCCTGCTCAACTCATCACCGTACAACTGCCAGTAAGTACATAATTATTTCAAGAGAAGCTTCTTTAGATACCGGTTTGGCGTGGTCCGCTAAATCAAATGGGAGCACGCATGACCAGGTTCGACTTTTAAGGCCTTTTAGGCTGATGGACTTTGGCGCTATATAGCGAATACGTAAAGTAGATTGTCACCTGCTGCTGATTCACAGACCGGGGGCCCTAGCCCCAAAGCAAAGTTAGTTGCCATCATTATTACGGGTATCTGAACACAAAGTTCTAAACGTATATGATATTGAATAGACTAATTTACGAGCTAATAAAGTAATTTCTTTGTGAAATGAGAACAATTACAATATTATTATCAAACAAAAACTTTAATAACTTCTTCCTTGATTTCTGCCTGGCAAATTCTTCAACAATATCATCAAACTGCTTTTGCCGAAGGACATCTGATTCGATGCACATCAGACTAAGTGAACTTAGCTTTTCCTGGAGCATGGTAGATAGGCCTATTAAATCGTTTTTTATTCGTTTTAGCTGAGAAACGGATCGCTCTCCCGAACAGTTTGTGACCATCAAACTCAAAAAATACGTAGTGCTATTTCAACATTTAGGAAAACAAATTGAAGACCGTCTTCAAAAATAACATCATATAAGTCTTTATGGTTGGATCTTGCTCAGAGGGTTAACCTCACTAGCAGTAGCGGTGGTTTCGGTTGCACTCAATGCACTTATTGCGCTGTTTGGTGCTCGCAAAGGCAGCTTAGGCAGGGCTTGAAAAAACCATGTAGTTAGTCTATAGAGACGTCCATCATGTCCTTTTTCTTTTAAAAGTTGTTTTTTCTTTCTTTTTACATATCCACACCCAATATGACTGCTTAATTGTTTATAAGTGTCACTGACCGTTCATATATCATAATGTTAATGAGTTCCGCTATTCAAAATTGAGTAATTTCAGAATTTATACCTAACCCTATTGCGTCCGCCGCCTGGTCACCCTGTCAAAAAAGTGTCGACATAGGCCTACTAGAGTTTCGGCTTTGAGCCTTTGACGTCTGCCGTCGGTCGCTAGGGGCGCCTATACAGACTTTGAATGCGAGTCTGCAACTATGGTCAGTATTCAGTAAGTAAGTAGTAACTAAAACTTACTAGCACTAAAAATGTTTCAGGGTAATGCTGAATTATTTGAAATTATACCAAAATTAGGAATTTGCTACAACAATTTGATTTAATTTCTCCAGATTTTGGGGCCCCCAAAACCTCCGGGGCCCTAAGCCATGGCTTATTTTGCTTATGCGTTAATCCGGCACTGGCGCTATATAGCGAATGAGTCAATCTACTTTACTTGAGCGGCTCAAGGTAGAATTGCGGAAGGAAACGAAGAAGAACAGAGAACAGCCCTTTAGGCTAACCTTGAAATTGAAAAGGCAGCCATGGTACGCAGTGTTAGCGATTTCATTTTCTTAATATCGGCATATGAGGTTGGGTGACCAGTTATCTCCCTCACCGTCTCATCTTCCACAGACAGTGTACGGTCAGTGTACTCATTATAGCTGAGTTTGCTAGGGGCGCACGCGGAGCAGAAATCTCGAACCAAATAAACGAAAATACATACATAGCCTACCAAATGTACCTTGGACATCAAAGGGTTTCAGTTAGCAGAAAGAGACTATCGTTCGTCAGCTTTCAAAACTCTTATTCTCTTTCGTCCTTTAGGTCATTATTTCCATTAACTCTGGTTCTCAATACGCTGTTCAATGTGTTCATACTGGCTGTCTTTATCCCCAGAAAGTCCGCCATCTACCGAACAAAAGTGGCCGTGTTTCGATGATAGCTGTCACCCTGATATCACCCCCCCATGTACAGACCCACGCGGGTCAGTCGCTCTCCAATCTCTCTTTCGTCTCCGCTGTCATCGTTCATTGTGCTAAACGCCATGTGTACTATCAACGCCATAATTGTTCTTTTGTCACGTGATCCCAAGCTTTCGCTGATTGGTCAGCGTATTTAAGTGCAATTAGGTAAATAATAACCCTACCGATAATCGGTACGAACTCCGCCGCTGCCCGTACCCTGTTCCAAGCCCGTATTTATAAAGACGAGGAGGGCAACGCTGTTCATCTTTGTTATTACACAGTATCGTTTATACTGTAACTAGCCATAATCAACTTGGCCTTGACGTGAGGCAGAACTGACGTCAACTGTACAAGCAGCCGCAAATTGTCGTTAAACACTTAATCATAATGATGCTACATTTTAGACACCTTTAAAATATATTGGATTGAAGCTATATATTCACCGTCGGCGCATAATCCTTTAAGCTTTGAGCTGTAATATGCCAAAACTAATCTTTGTCGGCGGCAACGGCCTATGTTGTCATAAGCTGCCGTTAAACTGTGGACACACACACACAATCCTTTAAGAGCTGTAATATGCCAAAAACTAATCTTTGTCGGCGGCAACGGCCTATGTTGTCATAAGCTGCCGTTAAACTGTGGACACACACACACAATCCTTTAAGAGCTGTAATATGCCAAAAACTAATCTTTGTCGGCGGCAACGGCCAATGTTGTCATAAGCTGCCGTTAAACTGTGGAGACACACACAATCCTTTAAAATATGTTGGATTGAAGCTATATATTCACCGTCGGCGCTTAATCTGTATTAAATAGAGCATAGAGCTGTAATATGCCAAAAACCAATCTTTGTCGGCGGCAACGGCCTATGTTGTCATAAGCTGCCGTTAAACTGTGGATCCAATCCAATCTGTATTAAAGGAACAATCCTCCCATAAACTCTCGTTCTATGCATCCAATCTAATAATAATAATAATAAATAATAATAATAATATCTTTTCTTTAATTAAGCGCCTGACAAACGCACTGCGCTGTACATTTACATGTTATGCAATTGAAACAGTCTTAACTACTAACAGAACAGACAGCCTGCAATACAACGGCGCTAATAGCAGCCTACAAAGCTTATCCGCCCTACGGGGCTCGAACTCAGTACCTCTCGCTCTCTACGCCAGATGTTATCCAACGCGCTATCGGGCCCCCCAAAATCTGTATGATTATTATCTCATACCATATTCTTAAAGTTTGTCCTTTCCTTTGTATGCTTGTTTGCTTGTATGTTTGTTTGTCCTCCCACTAAAGGCCCCGAAAGGGAACGTTTTAGCGATTTGAAAATTTTTACAAAACATTCTTACAGGGATTTGTAGGTAAACGCGACTATTTTCAGCTCGCAATTTACTTTAAACGCCGATATACGGACATTTAAAATTTTGAACTGGACTACCGTTGCAAAATTACGTCGCCATTTCTGATTTCTCATAACGTCATACCACACACGGCCTCCAAAACAGAGCATTCGCAAGGCATTTCGGGATTTCTCCGACAAGCCAAAGACGTCATCTACATGTAGCTACATTGGTAAGAGATGCGTATGTTGCGAATAGAGAGCGTGGGGATCAGTAGGCTATATTCTGCCTATAATCACCGCCTTAACAATCTACTAAATATCGCCGCCTCCACAAACTGTGTCATTTCGCCGACTCAAACAACCTGCCAGACATGAAACAAACGATGAGAGAAGAAACGAAAATCAATGGAAGAAACTCCTACAAAATGAACTGAAATGCAATTACTATTTATCAGTAAAGCCGTCAACTCTCTTTGTTGCCATAAGATGTCGTTAAACTCTAGAACTTCTACTGATAAGCTAGCATAAATTGCTAACCTTATGTTTCTGTCTAGATCTAAAACTTAGCGCAAGATAGACATAGTAGAAGAAAAACAGTTGCCAACACACCTCTTTTAACGCTGTCATTTGTTCTATAAATATTCCTCGCGATCGAAAGGTTTGTGTTCTCTCAGTTGATGAGTTGTGCATGTCATCGTCCATGTCGGTCAACAGATCGACTTTTCCGTCATTTCACCGGATTATTTCGACTAAAATGCAGAATTGCACAGTTACTTCGAACATGTCGGAGTTTTCTGGTGCTAGGTTTGCCTACCGGACTTATTCGTCGGTTTGCCAAGGATTTTGATGATGTTGTTCAAAAGTCGCCTTGGCCCATGTGACTGCATCAGGCTCATCCTTCTGATCTACGGTCGAGCCTGAGCCATACGGACCGTATGCGCCGCCTGTAGCCGAGTATTTTCGTCTCGGTGGAGGACGACTGACGCGGGCCATTGGAGTGACCTCGACCTTCAGTCACTGGAGGCGCTTCAATCTACCGCCTGACACACTAAGACTGCCCTTTTCTCACTACTCCTTATGCCTTGACGAATAGCCGGACGTGCGTCATCTTCTACAAGTGAGAGACTGCTCGTCGGCAGCGTCATCGTGTGTGCGAACGCTGTCACCTGTCGCGGCTCTATACTCTATAGACTCTACTTGGTCCAGAGACTCTGTACATCTGTTAGCTTCCGACGAGAATCCGTTAGTTGGCTCTACGTGTGTGCGTGGGCCGCCACGTGTGACTCTTTCAACTAACTGTGCATTGTTTTGCTAACTGATGTAATATATTCGTTCGTAATGACATTTAGCATCATACATGCCAGCGCAGATAGCGCCTCTGAGTAGATATCTGGGAGGGGCGCTATATAAATGTTCAATTACATTACATTACAATTACATACATATCATTTAAAACTAATAGAACCTTTGAAATTGAAGTAATAAAGTTAAAAATCATTTAAAGAGTTAAAAGATACTATTAGAAATTCTTAAAGTAGCGCATCTCCAGGTGATGACAAACTCCCTTACGATTTAATTAAGCATTTGCATAATAATGCCTTTCAGATTCTCCTGGTGTTCTATACGATCGGATTGAGACAGAAAATAAATTACCAGATCATTGTCACATTAATTACAGTGTGGCCGATATTACCCGGATAGTTGGTCTGCTTTTTTGCCAAACCCGGATTCAATCCGATTAGTCGGCAATATTTACTTTTATTTGGTTCTATGCAATGTTTGTTACTCCCGGATCGCAGAAATAAAAAAGCTTGAAGACCTATGTTCTTGCGAGGTATAATTCAAGCGAATTTTATTATTTTACACGAACTTTCAATGATAAAGATTAAAGATTACCGTAGGAGATCGCCAAAACAGGTTACTAGTCATGTATTAATGAAAAATAAATTGTTTTTGCTAAGAAATTACTTCCTTTAGTATTTGGATCGGTAGTCCTGGGATACGCCGATTCCGATTAATCGGTCTAGGGTAAAATCCGGCCCGAACCGATTTCCGGATCAAGATTCGGCCACACTCTATCATAGATGATTAGTGCCTATATTTTGGACGCCATGCAATCAGGAGTTATTGTCTTTCGATTAAATTTCACGAGATAGAACTTCGTGCTTATACAGCTGCATATTTCCATTAGCTTGAATCATGTGAATCTCGATAGCAAACTGTTGAATTTATGAAACAGCGAGAAAGCAATATACAGGTGTCTAAATAAAAGTTCTTACTCGCCATAGGTAGCTGTAACAGAATTCAAACTTCACGATTATTTAGGTTCAATAGTTTACCGATATTTTTTACAACAAAAGCCGTTGATGGCGATAGGAAAATATTTTAAATAAAGTTTTCACAGCATACGCACAGCTTCTTCTTATGGTTTTCTGCCTCTTAGGCGAGTTCGAATGTAAAACCTTGCCACTGTTCTCGCTGTTGGGCCTCTTCTTTCAACTTGCTGTATCCATCTGTCAGCATCCAATCCAGCATAATTATCCCTCTTGGTCTTCCTTTTGTTCGCCTCTCCTCCATTTTTCCTTCGAACACCGGCCACACCCTTATATTACTCAAGATTTTCTTACATATGCGTCATGGCCTCGATAAATATTGCTAAAACTCCGCCACTGTTCGCTTTCTGACAGTGCCAGTCCCAAGCCTGGATAAAGGAGGGCGACGCTAATGGTCTTTGTTACCACACAGCTAGTCGTTAAAAAGTAACAACACAAATATTGCTAAAGAAATCGATCGAAATTGTTCAAATTCATTCCGTGTTGATTTCTGAGGAAGTAAGAAGTCAGCGGCCAAGACAGCCATAAGATATCGTTAAACATGGTAGCTATTACCAAGTAGTGCCAGTCCCAAACCTGAGAAATAGGGAGGGTGACTTCAACAGCCTTGGTAGCCGTAAGATGTCGTTAAACAATGGAAACTACAGGTTCATTGTTCCTAGGAGTCTGTACAGAGGCGCGTATGCATGCCTTATAGTTATCTGGGAAGTATTCGGATGTTCCTCTCTGTCTGTGCTAATGTTTCGCTCTGTGTATGTGTAGCTGCATGTTTCTGTCCCTGTCCTTCTTAGTCATCGACCGTTTGGCTCGCTCTTTGATCTGCCTCTCTGTGTTCTGCTTACTACCTGCAGTGTATATGTCTGTTTGAATCTGTCTGCGTATTCGTCTCTGTATCTTTCTATCCATGCGTTGTCTCTCTATGCACCCCTGCTTGTCATTGTCTCCATCTCTTTCTCTTTGTCTACATACGTCTCTGCCGCTGTCTTTGCCTCTCTGTCTCTATGTGTTGCCACAGTAGCTTCGTATTTTCTGTCTGTCTGTCTGTCTGTCTCTGTCTGTTTCTGTCTGTGTGTCTGTTTGTTTGTCTGTCTCTATCTCTTTATCTTTACACGTATCTGTCTCTGTCTTTGTCTCTAGCTATTAATCCGTCCATCCATCCATCCATCCATCCATCCATCCATCCATCCATCAAATCCATCCATCCGTGGTTGTTTTTGAAAGAAAGGACATAAACTAATAGAATTATTTTTAATTTTTCGCTTACCCTTAGCGACACCTGGCGTACCCCAGGGGTACGCGCACCACAATTTGAAAACCCCTGCAAAAGATGATGTAACTGTCACTCTCAAACTGTTGTATTTATTGAACAGTGAGAAAGCAATATACAGGTGTTTAAATAAAAGCAGGGTGCGACCGTACGTTGAGTCCCATAATAAAATACGCGTATCATACGTATTTTTATCCCCGAATGTAAAATAGGCCTACGCGTATTATACGTAAAATACGTTGACTTAGAAACAATTTAATGTTCAATGGTGTGCCATACGAGAATTTGTTGATGTTTCAGAAGAATACGCACAGTAGATACCTTACAGTAAACTTTGTTAAGTTTGTTTTTGGCAGCTATGCCTTTTAGTAACTTAGTTAACTATGTTTGCAACGTTTCGTGTTCAATTTTACAATTATAGGGTACAACGTATTGTAACGTACGGCACGCAAAGTTTTACCGTACGCGTATTATACGTATTTTATCGTCCAAAATAAAATACGTATAATACGTACGGTCGCATCCTGAATAAAAGTTCTACCTCGCCATGAGTGCCCTAACAGAATTGGACATTCGCGATTGCTTAGGTTCAGTAGTCTACCAATATTAAGGGTGGCAACAAAACAAGATCGATGGTCGGCAGATTGATAAAATAACCTCCCTCTGAATTCGTAAGGGTCGGAATATTTCAGTCTCATCGGGTCGGATATGGCAAGTTTAACACAGATATCGTGGAAATATCTATACCAAGCATTTAATGTAACTGTGTTGTCTTTCATTCGCTAGGTGGCGGAAGCGTCAATTTCTGCTTTGCCCAAGTCCACCAGTAAAGGAGGAGGGCGTTCTTGATCTACACAATGAAATACGATACAATGCAATGCAATACAATGCAGTGCAATTCAATACAATACGATAATTATTAATATGCATTTATTATGCGCAACTATTATAATGACGTTGAGCAACTGCGAGTAAAGGACTTGCTCAAGGTCCCATCGCAGCACCCGTCTCACAAGAGGGAACTCGAACCCTTAGCATTTGCGTTACAAGGTGAGTGCTCTAACCAATCGGCTTCCGACACGTGCCTATAGTTGATTAGTTGCTGTTTAACGACACTGTGTCATAATAAATATGATTAGCGTTGCCCTCCTCCTTTCTCCAGGCTTGGGACTGGCATTGACAGACTACGAGCAGTGGCGGCGTTATGCCTATAATTATAGAGACTTTAGACATCTGCAAAACACACGTTTCGAAAGCAAACTGCTGTCAACCGATGCCTATAATTATAGATTCGGTTGACAACGATTTATAGGTGTGTAAGGAGAACACTGTTACAGTAGGCAATCGGTTGTGGTGGATACAGAGTTGAAGACATCTTGTGACAACAAAGGCCGCTGACGACGTTGACAGAAATTATTTTTGAACAGTTCTGCGTTCCTATGTCATACTATGACCTTTTGTATGACCTTCAGTAATAATACATCCGATGTTATGATCCACCGATGGAACGCAGCTGCCAACTATATAACGTTGTTTGATCCAGTTTTAAAGGTGTCTAAATAAACAGCATTGTCACTTACTCAACGTCTAACGACTTTCTTGGCATCAAAGGCAGAAATTATTTTCAACAGTTCTCACCGTTCGTATCGGTACTTTATTACGCCCGAAGGCAGAAACAAAACATACATGCACAAATCTGAACAAACAAAAAATCAAACGCACAGACTGCGTTTGGTAGAAGTAATCCAGAGTTTAACGATATCTTATTGCAACAGAGCCGCTAACGTCGTTTACTTTAAACAGTTCTCACCTTTCGTATGGCATAACATACAGGGTTATACCCCATTTGTCATTTATTGAATTGAATACTGGAACTCGGTCCTTTACGGTCTTCCTGCGTCTACCCTTCAACCTCATAGGCCTACTACTGTTTTCCATTGTGCTGCTAAACTTATCAAGAACCTAAGTCCTCGGGATCACATTACACCAACCTTTCGTGAACTTCCCATATGGCTTCCCATACAAGCTCGCCTTAATTTCAAAATCTGTCTTCTAATGTACCGAATCTACATGCACACTTCTCCTGCATACCTTTCTTCACTTGTTACACCCTGTTCCTCTCTCCAATCCAGACGAGGGCTACGTTCATCATCTCAAGGTGATTTTGTTGTGATTCGATCACTCGAAAATCTGAGTAACATAGCATTTGCTCTAGCTGGCCCGGCTGAATGGAACAAACTCCCGGACTTTATCCGCAAATCCTCAACATTATCGATTTTTAAAACTAATCTAAACACTTATTTGTTTAAGATTTGCTATGACTGATTTTGCTGTTACGCGCTTTTGTGCAAGATTCCCATTTGTTTAGGCGCCCTATAAGTGACAGCCTAATCTAATATTATAAGTCTTAGTCTGTTTACAATGTCCTTCCGTATGTATGTATGTATGTATGTATGTATGTTTATTTGTCCGGCTAAAGGCTCCGAAACGGAACGGTTTAGCGATTTGAAAAAATTTACAAAACATTATTACGCAACGTCTAGATCAACGCGACTATTTTCAGTTCGCAATTTTATTTAAACGCCGATATATGGCCATTTTAAATTTCCAACTTTTCGACGAGGCTATGTCTCTTACACCATGGCCATCAGGCCATTTGTCCACGTCACGCATGCTAATTAAATATGCAATCTTACGTCACACATAGCATATAGGTCAACGCTCTGATTCGCAACCAATCACGTTGACCGTTGATTTAACATCAGAAGTGGGGACCACGGGAGAATTTCTAGGTCATCGGACTTAAAGATTCGCCAATGCAACGAAATTTTTAACGAACGTTTTCATTTGAATTTCTATAGATCTCAACCCAACTATATTTCAACTCAAAATTTACTTTAAATTCCGATATTTGGACATTTTAAGTTTCGATGTGGTCATAGTTTCAATGCCATTGAATTCTGGCAAATGCATGGGAGTATATATTACATAGAGTTGATATTAAACAAATTTCAAGCCAACGCGTAAATTCGCCAGAGGGACACACGAAAAATTTTCACATCGTTAAATTCAAATTCACAGGCGTTGACGAAGATGTCATTAAATTCAAATACACGGGCGCTGAGGAAAACCTGGGCGAACGCCGGGTAAAAACTGCTAGTAATATTATACTAGCAACCTTTATTGTCAGAAAAGAGCCAATTATTTGTTGTGTCCCATGCTTATGTAAAATCGGTAAACAGCGTTTAAAAGGTGTCTAAAGAGAGCGCTCAAACCAATAGACTACCGTCTCCAATAATAGACCTTACAACAATTTAAAAGTATAATAAATAGGCCTATAATTATAATAGCCCGTGCACTAGGTTCCAAAGTCATTGTAGTTCTGGTGCACCATCGATTGCTGCCTTGTACATTAGATACCGGCGGTCTAGAAGTTAATTAATGATAACGATAATGATAATATTATTATTAAATTTTAGGGATGAGCCGATTGGCATTTTTTTTAACCGATTTCCGATTCCGGATAGTTGGCCTGCTATTTTCGTCGATTTCGATCCGAATAGTTAATAAAATATAAATGAAAACGAAATCTAGTATATTCTGGCTAGATGTAATTCCAATGAGAGTTTATGCACTGAACTAATTAAAAGAAATTAACATTTGAAAAGTTTGAAACCGAGTGGCATAAGAAAAAAGCCCGACTGTCCGCCATTTTGTTGACACGTCGAGTAACAATAATTTTATTATTTATACGGACTTTCAATTAATTAAAGATTAAACATAACCGCAGGAGCTCGCTAAAACAGATTACTATTTCTGTATTAATGAAAAAAGAAATTGCTTTTGGTCAAAAAATTACTTTTTTGGTATTTGGATCGGTAGTTCTGAGATCGCCGATTCCGATTAATGCCGATTAGTGCAAAATCCGGCCCGATCCGATTTCCGAACGGATAATCGGCTCATCCCTATTAAATATATTATTATCTGTCTCTACTAATGTCCCGTCTCTGTCTGTCTGTCTGTCTTTCTGTCTCTTTGTCAGTCTCCGTTGTTCAATCTTTGCCTTTATCTGTCCATGTTTTTCTGCATGTATGTCTGGCGATATCCTTGTCTCTAGGTTTCCATTGCATTCCCTCTTAGACAGAATCTCCTTGGTCTTTCCATCCATCCTTAATTCGCTCTGGCTGCATGTGTGTGTCTCTCTGTACGCCGACGTGTCTGTGTGTTACCATATGTGCCTCCTTTTCTCCTATTTAGTTTTTCTGCCTTTTGAATTTTTTTATTGCCTTGGACGAGTTGACGTTTGGTCAGAAAGTCCAAGGATCACTGATATTGTTTTGGAAGCTTTCGTCGTCGTCGTCGTCGTCGTCGTCGTCCTCCTCCTCCTCCTCCTCCTCCCTTGTTCTCATTCACCCTGCTCCTCACCCTCCTCTACTTGCTCCTCCTTACAGGGAAGGAAACGAGAATAAAGAGAAATTTAAAGTGCAGAATACAGAAAGCGAACTATAGATGTTCGATGGAACTTCGTGCAAGGATCTTGAGAAGTGGGACCGAGAGGAATAAGAGACGGCGGTGAATCGGTGAGAAGAAAGAGGAGAAGGAGGAGACGAGGAAGAAGATCAGAGGAAAAAAGGGTCAAGAAAACATGAGAAGGAAATTGAACGTTGGCATTTATTGAACGCCAATAACTATCGATATCGCGGTCGTTCAAAGAAAAAAATGAATAGATATCCAAAGGTGCGACCAAAGGACAAGAAGTTCAGCTAATTGGTTTATCGAATTTCTTACATTTGTTGAAGGTATTTCCAAAAATTGCATTTTTATCGGTTTTTTAACTTTCTGAATGTAGTGCTATGTGAAATGTTTTTCACAAAAAAACTCAGCTCAGTGGAGCCAACAAGCAACGCTTTGAATGTCTTTTACAATTTACATTGTTCACAAGATCATTCCACTGTTTCAGTAGATAAAGAACTGAGACCAAACGGAATAAAAAAAACATGTACGAAAGAAGAGAAAGAGGGTGAGGGATGAAGAGAGCGAAAGAGATAGACAGACAGACAGACAGACAGACAGAGACAGAGAGACACAGAGACACAGAGAGACATAGAGAGACACAGAGAGACACAGAGAGACACAGAGAGAGACACACAGAGAGGCAAAGATAGACAGAGAGAGACAGAGACAGAGAGAGAGAAAGACAGAGAGAGACAGAGAGCAGTAGAAAAGATAGACCACAAAGGAGCAAACCTAAGGGATGAAAGCAAATAAAGATCAACCCGATATAAATTTCTCTAGCTCCTGTGTATGATGCACAAGGCGTCAAAGGATATCAAAAGAGGACAAAGAATATAACATTAGTGAATTAGATGGGAAGAGAAATATCAGAGAAGGCAGAGACAGGAGAAAAGCCGTATATAAGCAAGGGCGAGAAGGTTACCAAAGACATGGATCAGTCCCACTCGTCCCTGTCTCCACCTTCTTCGGATCAGGGCCAAGAACCGTAGTCGTCGCTCGATTTCTTTAGGGGATTCCTTTACCCAATAATCTCCCTCTAATTGAACATCCTATGCCTGGCCTCCCGCTCCTTTTACAACCGGATGTCAGCGCCTGATCCGTGATTGTCCGCGTCAGAATTCCGCCTCGCCCCGGGATTCCGTCTACGCCGTTCCGTCCAAACCTATAGGAGCCTGGCCACGGTTTCCCAAACGCCAGGTTGTGCAATCACGTGACAAGATGGACGCCGACAGAAGCCGCAAATTCGGGCTCCACATGCGGCGGCGCGAGCGTGACGTCAAGTTTCTATGACAACAGGGCTACGTAATGGCTGAAATTATTGCGGATTTGCGAGCCTCCGTCAATGATACATAGTCCCTGCAAACACGAACATTTCGCTCTCTGATCAAGTGCAAACAGGAATTACTACTACTGGGTTGTACGGCGAGAGCGATTTTCAACACTGGCATAAATTCATCCAAGAGATGTAAGCGACGAATTCACGGACGCTGGTACCGCGTTACACGAGTTTTCTAAACCGTGGGATGTTTGGAGAGCCGTCTGTGGCGTAACTGCAGCTGGAGCGATGTAGGAAATGTCTTTGTAGCCCTATGTGGCGTTTGGTGCTTAGGCAAACAATGGCATAGCGGCGCGGGCGGGCATTGATTGTACTGTGGCGGACTCTAGCGGGCGTCGGATAACGAGGAGTGCCAGTGATAAGCAATGGTAGAACGACGAGAGTTGTACTGTGGAGAATTAGAGTTGTACTGCGGAGATTGAGAGCTATATTGCGGAGAATAAGAGTTAGATTGATCGGATTATGAGTTTTGTTGTACACAACTGAAGGGATGGATTTTCGGAAAATAATTATTAGAATCGTTGTGTGGAGTATTGTTTGAGTTGTACTGCTGAGAATAAGAACTCGATTGCTGGGAATACGAGCTAGAATCCTTGGAATTTGAATCGTGAATGTTCTTACAGATGATTAGAGCGTCAATGTAGCACCGTGTCTCGGAGAATACAAGTGATATTGCGAAGAATAGTTGCTATATTTCGGAGAATAAGAGTGATATTTTATAGAATAAGAGTGATATTGCGGAGAATAGTAGTGATATCGCGAAGAATACCGGTAGTAGTGATATAGCGGAGAAGAAGGGTTGCATTGCGGAGTTTTGTAACTGTATTACTGATAATTGAAATATCATAACGGATTATAAAGGCGCTTTATAGAAACCGGTGGAATGGAGTCGACTATAGGCTATGTCAAATCACACCTAATTAAGTAAGTCAAGTAGTAATGTAGCCTTTCAACAACGCAAGTGAAACGCTTACGTTATACAAAGTAGACGGTCGATGTGAAATGTTACTGTCTTTGGATCAGGAAAACCCAACACCAATGGATTTTTATAACGGATTATGATTTCTGACTGGGTTTCGTTTGAAGCCATCATCGATTGAAGTCTATTGCGCTACGATCACGTCACTATAGAAACCACTGGGCTACAGTAATCAGATTAATAAGATTAATTGTCGAATCAGAGTTTTATTATTATGTGTCAATAAGTGAAGATGCCACGCCTACGTGAAACCGCAGTCAAACTATCTGGAGATGGAAATAATCTCGAATGAGGATGACGAGTGGATATCGTAACGGATCGTGAGTCATCGGTGCTGAGCTATTCGGTAGAACCTTTGGTCCGTACTGAAACGATTACTGGTTCCAGCCTTATTAATTAACAGACTCCACGTGACAAGTTGTTCGCAAATACCGCGTCTCGGAATCCGTTTCACGCACCATGCACGCGCAACGAGTGCGACAGTGGCAATAGAAATAAATAGACAAATTAATTATTAGAGAAGGCAAGATTTGATGGAAGTTGATTTTAGAATTTGACTTTCGCTGCCATTTTGGGCATTCAACCACCGACGAGAGAGCAATTGACAGAAAGCGACCATAATACTGCACGTTTCGTAATCAGCCCAGACTCCCCTATTATGACCATAATACTCGTCGTTTCCTAATCGTCTCCGTTTCCCCTATCATGATGTTGGGGTCAAGCGATGTGAAGGAGGAGGACGGCCTAGCCCTGCTCAACTCATCACCGTACAACTGCCAGTAAGTACATAATTATTTCAAGAGAAGCTTCTTTAGATCCCGGTTTAGCGTGGTCCGCTAAATCAAATGGGAGCACGCATGACCAGGTTCGACTTTTAAGGCCTTTTAGGCTGATGGACTTTGGCGCTATATAGCGAATACGTAAAGTAGATTGTCACCTGCTGCTGATTCAATAGACTTTACTTGAGCGGCTCAAGGTAGAATTGCGGAGGAAACGAAGAAGAACAGAGAACAGCCCTTTAAGCTAACCTTGAAAAGGCAGCCATGGGTACGCAGTGTTAGCGATTTCATTTTCTTAATATCGGTATATGAGGTTGGGTGACCAGTCCTCTCCCTCGCCGTCTCATCTTCCCACGGACAGTGTACGGTCAGTGTCAGTGTGATTTTCGTTAACGATAACGATAACGAAAATGTTCGTTAACGAAAATAAAATGACTTCGTTAACGATAACTATAACTATAACTAAAAAATATCATTAACTATAACTATAACTATAACGAAAATAACACTAACGAAAATTCATCTTTATTTTCGTTAATACAAAAAATAAAAATAGGAAGTGCAATATGGACGATTCGACATAAATGAGAACGAAAAATGCGAAATTTTTATTGTGAAATTTGTCAGTTACTTTGGAAACTCGTGTATTCATGAAGCTGACTGTACCCATGCTTCAAAGGTTTTCATAGCTCTGAGTAAATTGTGAAACAGCGTATTAATACGCACAATTTTGCTTATAGACTTAATTATTGTAACTAAGTAGTAACTAAAATTAACTAAAATAAAAATCCATTAACTATAACTATAACTATAACTAAAAATAATACTAACTATAACTATAACTATAACTAAAATAAAAAATCATTAACTATAACTATAACTATAACTAAAATAAAATCTGTAAGGAAAATCACACTGGTCAGTGTACTCATTATAGCTGAGTTTGCTAGGGGGCGCACGCGGAGCAGAAACCCTGAACCAAATAAGCGAAAATACATACATACCAAATGTACCTTGGATATCAAAGGGTTTCAGTTAGCAGAAAGAGACTATCTCTCGTCAGCTAACAAAAACCCTTTGATATCCAAGGTACATTTGGTATGCTTTCAAAACTCTTATTCTTTTTCGTCCTTTAGGTCATTATTTCCTTTAACTCTGGCTCCCTATGCGCTGTTCATACTGGCTGTCTTTATCCTCAGAAAGTCCGCCATCTAGCAAACAAAAGTGGCCGTGTTTCACCGTCGGCGCTTAATTTGTATTGATGGCTAGTTTTAGGCTACCCTTTTGTAGACGTTTTGATTGAGAATCTCAGGTCAGATTGCAGTGCTCTTTTCTGTTCGTGTCTTTAACGTGTGGTGGGGAGCTGTCGTTTTCAATGTATGCCTATGCATGTATTTTAATTATGATGTTTGGTTGCATTGAATGAAAAAAAAATGTTTGAAAATTAAAAATTAAAATATAAATTTCATATCATAATTTCAGGTTTTGTAAACTTCATAATTACAGGTTTTGTAAACCAATGCTGTTATATCATTGAATAGCTGGATTGGATTTAGAAAGAATAAAAGCATTATTGCTGTTTATCAGGAATCTTTTCATTTTACATTAAAAAATTTATGTGTGATAATTGCTGCAAAACAGTGTATAATTTTCCTGAAAGACCATCTTACAGTATATTATCTTATGCAAGTAACATTGACATTAGTATCTTAACTATAATATTATACTGCTAAACGATGAATATTAGTGACATTGTAAAGTACTGTTTAGATGCCTTTAACTCTATCAATTTTGTTTTAACTGTATTGTACATAATTTTGAATTGTCGTCAACGGCCTTTGATGTCATACGATGACGTTAAACCATGGAATTAAAAAAAAAATTTTGTATTAAAAGAGCAATTCTCCCATAAACTCTATTGTATGCATCCATTCTGTATGATTATTATATTGTACTATATTTCTCAAAGTTTGTCCTTCCGTTTGTTTGTTTGTTCGTTTGTATGTTTGTTTGTCCTCCCACTAAATGCTCCGAAAAGAAACGCTTCAGCGAATTGAACATTTCTACAAGATATTCTTACGGTGACCATTTTCAGCTCGCATTACCAGATGATTGTCACATTAATTAGAGTGTGGCCGATTGGCAGTTTTGCCGATTTCCGAATCCGGATATTACCCGGATAGTTGGTCTGCTTTTTTGCCAAACCCGGATTCAATCCGATTAGTCCGCAATATTTACTTTTATTTGGTTCCATGCAATGTTTGTTACTCCCGGATCGCAGAAATAAAAAAGCTTGAAGACCTATGTTCTTGCGAGGTATAGCCTAATTCAAGCGAATTTCATTATTTTACACGAACTTTCAATGATAAAGATTAAAGATTACCGTAGGCGGTCGCCAAAACAGGTTACTAGTCATGTATTAATGAAAAATAAATTGTTTTTGCTAAGAAATTACTTCCTTTAGTATTTGGATCGCTTGTCCTGGGATACGCAGATTCTGATTAATCGGTCTAGGGCAAAATCCGACCCGAACCGATTTCCGGATCAAGATTCGACCACGCCCTTCTCATAGATGATTATTGCCTATATTTTGGACGCCATGCAATCAGGAATTATTGTTTTTCGATTAAATTTCACAAGATAGAACTTCGTGCTTATACAGCTGCATATTTCTATTAGCTTGAATCATGTGAATCTCGATAGCAAACTGTTGAATTTATCAAACAGCGAGAAAGCAATATACAGGTGTCTAAATAAAAGTTCTTACTCGCCATAGGTTGCTGTAACATAATTCAAACTTCACGATTATTGAGGTTCAATAGTTTACCGATATTTTTTGACAACAAAAGCCGTTGATGTCGATAGGAAAATATTTTTAAAAAAGTTTTCAGAGCATACGCACAGCTTCTCCTTCTGGTTCTCTGCCTCTTAGGCAAGTTCGAATGTAAAACCTTGCCACTGTTCTCGCTGTTGGGCCTCTTCTTCCAGCTTGCTGTATCCATATGCCATCATCCAATCCAGCATCATCTGTCTTGGTCTTCCTTTTGTTCGCCTCTCCTGCATTTTTCCTTCGAACACCGGCCACACCCTTATATTACTCAAGATTTTCTTACATATGCGTGATGGCCTCGATAAATATTGCTAAAGGAATCGATGAAAATTGTTCAAATTCATTCCGTGTTGATTTCTGAGGAAGTAAGACGTCAGAGGCCAAGACAGCCATAAGAAGATATCGCTAAACAGTGATAGCTACTACCAAGTAGTGCCAGTCCCAATCCTGATAAATAGGGAGGGTGACTTCAACAGCCCTGGTAGCCGTAAAATGTCGTTAAACAATGGAAAATATTGTTCTTAGGAGTTTGTACAGAGGCGCGTATGCATGCGTTATAGTTATCTGGGAAGTATTCGGATGGTCCTCTCTGTCTGTCTCTGTCTCTGCTAATGTTTCGCTCTCTGTATGTGTAGCTGCATGTTTCTGTCCCTGTCCTTCTTAGTCATCGACCGTTTGGCTCTTTGAGCTGCCTCTCTGTGTCCTGCTATTTACCTGCAGTGTATATGTCTGTTTGAATCTGTCTGCATATTCGTCTCTGTATCTGTCTATCCATGCGTTGTCTCTCTATATATATATACACACCCCTGCTTGTCATTGTCTCCATCGCTTTCTGTTTATCTACATACGTCTCTGCCTCTGTCTTTGCTTCTGTGTCTCTATGTGTTGTCACAGTATATAGCTTCGTATTCTCTGTCTGTCTGTCTGTCTGTCTCTGTCTGTTTCTGTTTGTCTGTCTCTATCTCTTTATCTTTACACGTATCTGTCTCTGTCTTTGTCTCTAGCTATTAATCCATCCATCCATCCATCCGTCCGTCCGTCCGTCCGTCCGTCCGTCCGTCTATGTCTGTCTGTCTGTCTGTCTGTCTGTCTGTCTGTCTGTCTGTCTGTCTGTCTGTGTCTGTCTATCTATCTATCTATTTATCCGTTCATCTATCCATCTATCCATCTAAACATCCATCTATCTATCCATCCATCCATCTATCTATGTGTCGTCACAGCAGCTGCGTCTCTCTCTCTCTCTCTCTCTCTCTCTCTCTCTCTCTCTCTCTCTCTCTCTCTCTCTCTCTCTCTCTCTCTCTCTGTGTCTCTCCGTCTCTGCCTTTCTCCCTCTATCTCCGTCCCTGTCATTGACGCTGTCGTCAAACACGCACGTGTGGTGTTTACACGGACATTCGTCAGATGGCGACACGAAAACCGAGTGGATTACTATTATGGTCAAGAGGCTGCGATTAGGTGTGACGCCATCGCAGAAGATGACCGATTGTTATCTAATCGTCGATGCTTGAGTCAGATGACGCCATTTAGAACGACGTCGTAATCGGTCTACTCGGAATAACGCCTTGATTGTCGTCGTTGTTTTTGATCTTTATGATTACGACGACGACGACGACGGGATGACGATGACGATGATGATGATGACGACAGCGATGAAGACATGGTGGTGGTGCTGCGATGAAGGTCATGGTGGTGGTGCTGGTGGTGGTGGTCACGGTGGTGGTGGTGGTGGTGGTGGTGGTGGTGGTGGTGGTGGTGGTGGTGGTGGTGGTGGTGGTGGTGGTGGTGGTGGTGGTGGTGGTGGTGGTGGTGGTGGTGGTGGTGGTGGTGGTGGTGGTGATAGTCGATGAGCAAAATAGTATATGAATGTTAATTGCGGTAACAGAAAACAGCCGAGGAGCTAGAGAAGAGGACAAGAACGAGGAGGAGGAGGAGGAGGAGGAAGTAGAAGAAGAAGAGGAAGAAGAGGACGAAGAGGAGAAAGAAGAAAAGGAGAAGGAGATGGTTGAGGGTGAAAATAAAGTCTTGAGGAGAAGAGGGTCCATGAAGCGGAATAATAATATTACATATTTTTTATTGTGAAAACGTTTATTTACAGAACAGATATAAGGAATAACATATAATTATATATATAAAACTATAATATAATGTAATAACTATACTTCTCTTGCACTGGTTAAGTGAAACACGCATGAATATTCATACATCTGACAGACACTTCCCATCTCAGCCTGAAAGGGTAAGCCTGCTGGACGTGTGATTGGTGCATGCCACTATCCCCACCTACAGAGTACAGACTATAATATAAAAAGCCTTACCTGCCTAGGAAACTAACCTAGACTGTACTGATAAGAAGTGGACAGCATGCACGCATTAACTGTTGGACATGTCTTCTAATAGACTTCAGTTTGAGGTTCCGTGTTTCGTGGACAATGAGGTTTGTAAACTAGATTTTTACATCTCACGAATAGATATGATCGTTGATTATAGTTGAATTTTGTAAAATAAATCTTCATAATATCAAAATTGAATATAATAGTTATTATTAGAATTCATGGCATATACAATTGGGTAATGTAAGTCGTTGTTAAGTCTTATTGTATTTTAAAAAGTCATTATAAATATCGTTATCAGTCTTCTTCACAATATATTTATTATCGTATATCAAATCATTCTTATTCTTGATAATTATGAATAGATATCTTTTTCTCAAATAACCTAGTTTTCCCTAACTATAGGTTAACAACAATCAATATTATTATTCTCTGATGGACTTTATTATACGCTCATCGATACCATGCATTTAATATAAGTCTCTATTCTTATCCCATATAATATAGCGACTTCTATTGCGCAGTTATAACAACACACAATATGTGTCAATCTATGTCGCTTCAAGTCGCATTGAAAGTCGCAATCCTTGGGATAAGTAAAGTCAAGTTCCTATATTGTGGATCGTAGGAGGAGCATTCATTTCCTTTTCGTGGGCCCTTGAGCCCAATGGACGAATCCCAGGCCCCGCACACGGAAGCCAGTGCATTACAGAACCTGTCGATTACTTCCCAGCTTAGCACCAAATTCTCCTGCTCAGTGTCAGAAGCACGTACGGGCAAACAACTTGCACCGAAGTCGAACCCGCGACCGTATAATCCGTGAGCAAGCGTATTATCAGTAGACCACCAAAACCAGGGAGTTCTGGAAATCAAAAGTCATGTTCTATATTAGGTGGGTAAATTTGAACTCGATCCGTTCCAATAAGTTGGCTATTTTGACGGAAATCACGTGACTGGCTATATCTGAAGCATTTCTCCGCTAATCAGATTTTCTCGTCTGCTACAAGACAGGGTTTATGGTTTCGTCGCCAGAGGGCCTGACACTTAAATCCCTCTGACGATCGTCGGCTGTAACAATGCGATGACGACGACGATTACCCAGAATGCACCACGGCACGCCCCGCCCAATCTGGCTGTTTGCCAAGTGCGATGGCATGGCAATAATTCGCCTTTAAAAGACCAAGGCAAACAAGGACGAAGAGCCGTAGCCAGAGAGACAGACAGCCAACCAGACAGACGACACGCAGACATCTTCAAATGTTATGACAGGCAGACATTTATAAATGCACACAGCTAGACAGAAGGGCAGACACGAATACAGACAGACATACCAAAAATACAGACAGACAGACTGCCTGGCTTTTCTGTCTTTATAATGGCGCTATACAAATGCTTCGTGTGCATACAATAAAGCTATGCACAGCGCAGCGCTCTACTCCTTCCTTCGCTTACTGCAATACATCTTGGTCCTAAAAAATAACAGGGCTTAACCCATCTGCACGTTTTGCGGTAGGCCTAATTATCTTCCGAATCATTTTGTGATGTAGCAATTAAGACAATCACCAAACCACATTTCGTGGATACATATTGCTCACTGAGCCCTTTAATAGATCGCAAATTTGTGTATTCGTGTATCAGCTTACAGTACTCTGGAATACTTCCGGCCCAAGTACTCTCGAACTCTTCATCATACAGCCACTCAACTCGATCATCCTCCTAGCTCAGTGTTTCACATCCCTCGGTCACTACTCATCTCAAGTTCTCCAACCGATTCATGCACCATGCTGCACCTCTACTCTGGAATTCATCTCCTCCTGGATTCTGCAAATTCTCTGTTGCTCCAATAATACTGCCGCTCATCCACCATATTCTGCCCCAGGCTCCTCTATCGTTTACCCTCAGGTTTTCCACTTCAAATTAAAGTCTCTCCTCTTAAAGAATTCCTAGTTTTTTTCCTACCCTCCGCCTTCCAACCTTTCTAGCCTTAACCCTCAGGCTACCGAGGTTTTTTGTAACACGGACTACCAACGGGGGGGTGGTGGTTACCACCCCTGGCTTTCGGGCTTGATTTCACATATCATAACTTGCAATACAGCAGTAGATTCAGCATTCATTTATGAACAAAATGGCATATTTAGTTGTACATTATGTGAATGCATCTAGAAATTACATAAGTTTTAACAACGGAACCGATAATTAGCGATATTTTAGATTATTTCGTACATTTTTACTTTTTGGACTAACAAATATAATATTATGTTTGTTTTGAAACTGATCTATGTATCCAAGGACATTTTAATCATAATGAGACTTCATTTGTAAGACCTACAAATTAGTCCATAGTCTGTATTAGATACAGCGAAATCTAAAAACATGAAACAAGACTTCAAGTTATTGTTCACGGTAGTCAAATATGTCGGTGGTCCATGCAGTTATTGCAAGTTACTTCCGTTATTTTGTGCGAATGCTTCCTGTAAACTGGCTTCTCACTTCATCTTCAGTATCTGTTTCAGCTAATATAAGTTCTAAATCTGTAGCACAAAGTTTATGTAGAAATATCGGTTTACGTTGTGATGCTGCATTCCGCTATTTTCACATATTATTATTTATTTTTATCACTTCCAGTGTTCAAAAGACAAATATTTAAGCAAGCAAACGAAGCACCGCAATCCCTCTAAAGAATGGCATATTTGTTTCAAAATTGAATACGCTATGGGTTGTTCCCTTCCCCCCGGTACCTCGGCTATATCACGTATAACTTTTGAACATTGTGGATACCATCATGAGTTTACCTCAAACTGTGCCCAAATGAATCTGTTGAAATTATATTCCATAAAAAATTTATGCAGAAAAACAGCGGGGGGGGTGGTAACCACCCCCACTCTATTTCCTTCTCACCCTTGTTTTCTGTAATTACGACAATTTATATGGCGCCGTAACACGGCCACGCCGTTACAAGGGCGTCATTGGATCGTATTAGACCATACTAGAACATATTAGACCATATTAAACCATATTAAATCACACTAGATCTTTATTGTATTGTATTGCATTTGAGAATTTGTAGAGCGCCTCTTAGAGTGCAAATCAATCATCAAAGCAGATCATATTGTCTCTTTGACACCCATGGTTTAGACGTACTTTGTTTTAAAGACCATGTTCAAAATCTTGCGGCTAGAAATCGTGCGTCATTTCTCTCCACAGGTGTTTCGTCAGATCAACGTAAAGGACTTTGATCCGACCGGTTTTGAGGGGGGGGCCGTGGCGCTTTGGATAACAGCTGGCACAGAGACCGAGAGGTACCGAGTTCGAGCCCCCGTTGGGCGGATTTGCTTTGTAGGCTGCTATTAGCGCCGTTGTATTACATGGCTGTCTGTTCTGTTAGTAGTTAAGATTTCAATTGCATAACATGTAAATGTACAGCGCAGTGCGTTTGTCAGGCGCTTAATAAAGAAAAGATTATTATTATTATTATTATTATTATTATTATTATATTAGACCATCTTAGATAAAATCAGATAATATTAAATCATATTAGATCATATCAGATTATATTAGAGCGAATTAAATCATATTAGATTGGAAGGTTTTAGTGAGACATTCCGGATTGTTCCCTTCCCCTCCGAGTCACGTATCGAACATTGTGGGCACGAGACATCTGTTGAAATGTATCTAAAGCGACCGCAGCGTGTCACCAATATCCAATATGCTTAGTGTCGCGTGTTCGCGGGAGAAATCTCCTTTTCCCCCGGAGAAAGAACTCATTTGTCACGCCCAAGTGGGAAAATGTTGCGCTTCTTCCTACCATCACATCGACCCGAAGTTGTTTACCCTTTATCCCTAAGAGAGAGCATATATGGCGAACGATACGACCGTTCAGAGAAGGTACTAGCGCTAAATCAATCGATCCAGCGTATGGAATTCTATGCATGGGTGTCCATGCTGAATAGAAGTCGATGATTTGCGCTCGAGACACAGGTTCGTGGCAAGGATTTACTCAAACTGATCGATAACGGGTTCATAAGGCGGAGCGACCCGCGTCCCTGTATATCATTCCAACAAAAGAAACTGTTCTCTTATGGAGGATAACTCTGGAGAGATATGTTCAGTGGAAAGCATGATGACTGTAGAGCGATCCGGACTATCAACAATCCTAATAGCCTGGTTAGAACGTTCACTTTCAGTCATTCAGTCATTCGTTCATTCAATCATTCATGAATTCACTTATTCATTCTTTCTTTGTTCCTTTAATTCATTCATTTTTTCTTTGTTTCAATTCATTAATTTTTTTTCATTCTTTGTTTCATTCATTCATTTTTTTCTTTGTTTCATTTATTTTCATTTCATTCATTCAAACATTCAGTTTTTTCTTTCATTTGTTTTTTCTTTCTTTCATTCATTTTTTTCTACTTCATTCATTTATTCATTCATTTTTATTTGTTTCACTAACTTATTCATTAATTCATTCTTTCGTTCGTTCATTCATTCTTTCATCCAATGGATAGATGGATGGATCCAGTTTTGCGACAGCTTATGACAACACAGGCCGTTGTCGTCGACAAAAATTATTTGGCATATTAGGCCTACAGCTCTTTTTTCATTCATCTTTGTTAGAGCAGTAGTTACGCGTGAAAAGTGAGGTACTCTGATACTCTGAAGCGCGTTTGATTGTTCGCTAGAGGGCCAACACGGATAAGTCACATAAAGAGCGAGTAAACTATTGAAGCCTTCTGTCAAGTGATTTAAACGATGATATATCGAGCTGGCAAGTCTCATTGAAATATGAAAGTCACAGCTACTCAAGACTCCCACACTAGCGTTTTCATGTGGTGCCAGTGCCAGTCCTTTGAAAAGGAGGAGGGCAGCGCTAATCATCTTTGTCATGGCACCACGTTGTTACACAAAAACTGCATATAGTGCTAGTGAAAGTGCACTTGATTGTAGACCCCGCCACTGCTCGTACTCTGACAGCGCTAGTTCCAAGGCTGGAGAAAGGAGGAGGGCGACGATGATCAACTAACCAACAACTAAATCGTAGGCGTACTAATGTCTTTGACCTCGACTGTATAGTCACAAGAGAATATCTACAAAACGAACAGTCTGCGACGGTGATATGCTTCTGTGAGACTCCTAAGTGGCGCTATATAAATGTCTTGTTACATTACATTACATAACAATGTGTTAAGATATCATGGCAGTTAGTAAGTTAGCTTTTTAACGACACTGTGTTATACACAACAAGGATGATTAACGTCGCCCTCCTTCATTCTCCAGGCTTGGGACTGGCGCTGCCAGAGTACGGGTAGTGGCGGAGTTTGTGATGGAAGGATGGTGTTCTGGGCTTTAAAATTAAAGCACGTCATATGCGCAAACGCCCATCCATGAAGGGCATTTACTGAGAAGGCATAATGGAGGTCTAGGATGAGGCCTACACTACAGTGACCTTTAGAGGCCGATACACCTCTGTCAAGATTAGAGGCGAAGACAAAAGCGTTGCAGAGCTGAGACAACCTTGTGGAGCAGCGGGTATCGAACTCGTGCCCTTCTGATCTTCGTGCCAGCGTGTTACCATTCAACCACCTCTCCGTCGTAAATATTATTACATTACAAAAGGCCATCAGGATCTGCCGTTCTAAAACACGACAAATGCGATTGTTTCCATTGACAACGCACACCACATTACATTACATTTACATCGCATTTAGTAATAACTAATCGAGAGCTTCTATAGCGCCGATTTCTGTACTGTGCAAGGCAACGGTCGATGGCGCACCAAATCCGAGGTCAATACGAGAAAAACCTTCGACGGAGACAGAGAGGCGGTCCATGGTCATTCCATCAATCACACACAGCATCTCAATGTGCAGCTAAACTTGGAACCATCCACGCATCCATCCATTCATTCATCGCTGAGTTCGTGCGCAATGCAACTGGTGCTGGAGTGATATCCAACGAGTGTGTCTGGCTCTCCATCAGAGCATCGACCTCGCAGGCTTCATCATCATCATCAGCAGCAGCAGCATCAGCAGCCTAGCACCGCATCCGCACGTGCAGCCATCTCTAGCCCGACTCCATCTATCCATCGTACAACAAACGTTCTCGCAGACAAGGCATCCACCACAGCATCCGTATCCGTCGAACCTCATACGACGCGGACTCCGATTCGGATACGGTTCCGGGACACACGGATCACGTGATGAGTCGACGGCGGCACCGGATATCCGTTACGAACTTCTTCCGGTTCTGATTTCGCCGGGGTAACTACTCGGGAGGTTGAGGATCGTTCCTGGCCGCTAGAGGGACGAACGTCGCTGCGATGCGTAGGGTTGTTGACGGCTGTTGTGCTTCCGGTAGAGTGGCACCGAATCTCCAGTCGCCGACTGACGACTTCCGGTAAGCGCTCGGTTTGATTTCCGGTATCCATTTCCGACGCTGTCTCTTTGCTCTGCCCGATTATTGGATTAGATTTCCCGATTAGACTGGTTTCCTGTCTACTCAAGAACCGATGACGAAAGCAGAATGAGTGTTGTTAGATTATACTGGTTTCCTGTTCACTCAAGAACTGATGACGAAAGCAGAATGAGTGTTGTTAGATTATACTGGTTTCCTGTTCACTCAAGAACTGATGACGAAAGCAGAATGAGTGTTGTTAGTTCTGTTACGTAAAGACATATAAGGCAGAGTTGGTGTGGTCCTACACTTATGGCATAGCTTCTCCCTCTCTAACAAATCTGCCATTGTAACTGTGAAAGGCGATTACAGCACGGTGACTGCAATTCCATCCCAGCCAAATATCTTCCATTTTATTCTTATGTATCGGATAGAAAGTTCTGTTCAAGAAATCGGTACTCCGAACAGGGTGAAAGTAGTTAGGCGGATAGGGTGGCAGATTGAGGATAGGATGTGAGATAGCACGACAGAATAGTACAGAATAGTGAATAGGGGATAACATGGTAACTAGGATAGCAGAAATAGGAAGACTGAAGGTAGGTAGGTGGATAGGATGGCAGATAGGATGTCAGAAAGGTACAAGTAAATAGGACGGTAGAAATGAGATGTAAAATAATAAATAGCGGATAGGCCGGAAGATAGGATGATTGAAGATGGTAAATAGAACGATAATAGTGCGGCAAATAGGATGAAAGATAGAGGGATAGTATGGATGATGGAAATGTGATGAAAGATATGTGGATAGTAAGGCTGATAGAAATATGATGATAGATATGTGGATAGAATGGAATTGCAAACACTGCAATGTGTTTGTCTTTCTCAGTTGTTATGGCAGATTTATTACTGATGCAGAAGCCATGATTCAATGGAAGGGCCGCACTAACTCTTCCTTATGGCTTTACGCAACAGGACTAACAACACTCTGTCCGCCTTTATCCATCGTTACTTTTAAGAGCGTTGGGGCTTCAAAGCCAACTCCTAGTATCATTATCGTCTTTTTTCTATTGTTGTTATGCATTTATTAAGCGCCACCATCTAATGACCAAGCATCAATCGATGGCGCTGAGCAATTGTGCACGAAGGTCTTGCTCAAGGTTCTTACACAGTGACAGTGGAGGCTCGAACCCGTACTCCCTGCATTGGAGGGAGAACGCTCTAACCAGTTGGCTACATCAATTCCTAGTATGTCATTATAAGGAAATATGCCTTACAATTCAGTGTATGAGAGTAAATTTTTAATGAATCAATTTTTAATTAATTTGATAGTTTCCTAGTTGAGTCTACTTAGTTATAAAGTAACCGTAATGGTGGATCTGAATCATCGTTCACTTTTGCTTCATTTTTAGTTGCTCATTATATTTTCGTTATATTGCGACGCTAATGACCGTTTCACTGTTACTGTGTTAATTGTTTGGGCGTCCCTAATTAGGCGGACTTTTGCTCCTTCTGGGTGTGCAACCCTTGGCATCCAGTCCTATACTATATTGGCATTTGGTGATGATGATGCCGATAATGATGACGGTAATGATGATGAAGACGACGACGATGATGATGATGATGATGACAGCGATGATGATGATGCTAATGCTTATGCTGATAATGAGGATGAGTAGGAGGATGTTGTTGCGGTTGAAGATGGTGATGATGATGATGATGACAATGATGATGCTAATGCAGATGCTGATAATGATGATATTGATGACGATGACACGATAGTCTCAGTTCAATTAAATCAGCTGAAATGTTAGCGTAGCAGTGGCTTGAAGTCAGAGAGTGTTACAAGTCCCGGCCTTCTCCTCATTCTTGGACAATTTGTTTCCGTAAAAAAGTTAATGAAGAAACTGAAAATTTAATAAATAAAGTAAGCAAGCACATAGCAAAAACAAAGATATGCAACGAAATAAACGAGTCAAATAGTTGAGCAAAAAACAAATAAAATGCTGAGAAATTATAAAACAGGATAAATCTCGTGATCGTTCCAGCCAATCCGGTGCCTGCACGCGGTTGTCATGACAATCGAGCGCGTACGTACCGACCGCTAGACGGCGCCGTTGCCATGGCAACGCCGAAGGCATTTGTTTTGCTGGCAACTTCCGGTTTCGATTGTCTTTGAAGTGTCATTCGTTTGAACGGATCAGATGATCCACTGAGCGATTAAATAAGACGAATATTCCGTCCGTCGGTGATGCCAGTCCCTCTGAACGCCCCCCTCACCATCGACCTTCCCCAAGCAAACTACTCATGTCCATGTAGGTGTTTAACAACGCACTGTTGTGCTAAGGTACGGTATAGGGTATTGTATCTGGACATTTATAAAGCGCCTCTAGCAGTAATGACTATTCAGAATAATGAATAAATGCAATCTAGTAAAGGTATAGGGTCAGGTCATGTCAGGTCGAGTTAGGTAAGGTCAGGCAAGGTAAGTAAGGTCATGTAAGTAAGGTCATGTGAGTAATTCTTCCACTGCTTAATACAGGTGCACTTGTGGCAGGAACAGCTAAGACTGTAACTGCCACTTCGTGTGTTCGTGGCTTTTGTTAGTTTCCTGTTCTGCCCAGAAATTCTGACTCGGAAACCGAGTCATCGAGTCAAATTTGAGTCATGGGGCTTTGAGTCCAAGTCCAAGTGCCAGTCGTGACAGTCTGAGTCCAAGTTCGAGTACGCAGAAAATCGGTCTGGAGTCGAGCTCAAGTCTTGGCTGGACTAGAGTACTAAATCACTTAAGTTTACGACATCGTACGACAACAAAGGCCTTTGGCTTTAATTTAGAGGAAAAGTACCTTTGAGTTTCTCACCATTAGCGTAGAGAACGATGGAGATATACAATCTACCGATTAAATGAAAATGAGGCTTTTATATTGTGTTTGAAAGACAATATAAAGGCTTCTACGAGTTGACAAATATTTTCCGGATTATCGAACGTTTCTCCTTTCTCCTCAAAAGCGTGTAGGCATCAGACGTCTACTATAATGAATAAATGCAATCTAGTAAATAAGTATGCAAATGCATAATTTGTATTGCGCCTCTTCTACAGTAGGCCTACTTAAACTGATAATGACTGTCATATGGCAATGAACTTATACAGCTGAGTTACGAAGGAGGAGGAGTATACGCGAAAGAATTGTGAAGTCAGGCTGTATTAAAAACCGGAAATTAGTTTGTTTATTTAGCCCCAAAATAAAATCTGTTATTATCAACGTTTCTGAGTTATTTTAGAACTGCTTCAGAAATTCTCAAACATTATATTAGACCTTGGTTGAATAATCGCTAAGGATTTGCTCGTAGAAATGTTAGAACATTTTCTGAGCTTACTGTATTGTATTGTATATAAACATTTATAAAGCGCCTCTCGCAGTATGGACTACTCAGAGGCGCTCTCAGCGTAGAAACCCCGGGAAAAGAGAAACGTCTTGAGGTAACGAGCAGATGAGGAGGATAACCCAGACAATAGTTTTGCACGCAGAGGAGGGGGAAGGTCATTCCAAACAGAAGGGCCTACAACAGCAAATGACCGACGTTGGCTAAAGCTGTCCTGCTGGTCCGAGGGACAAAAAGATCAAATCGGTCAGTAGAGCGCAACGAACAAAGAGAGCTACCAGATAAAGGTTTGCGCATAAAGTCAGAGAGATATTTAGGAGCAATGTCTGAATGAGATTTGGACACCAGAAAGAGAATCTTATAGCGAATGCGTAAAGTAATAGGGAGCCAGTGTAGGACTTCAGATATAGGCTATAGGTAGAGATATGAACAAACTTAGGAAGACGTGCGATGAACCTGGCAGCACCATTTAGAACCGATTGAACAGGGGTGAGGCACAGCTTAGGGAGGCCTGCAAGAAGTGAGTTACAGTAGTCTATGCGAAAGCAGATGAATGCATAAACAATGATGGTAAAGACTGATGAGACTGGAGCATTTATATCTTTCGACGTCAACGGCCTTTCGTACCAAAGATGTCGTTAAATTGCGTTTCTTCTTTGTCAATCATCGACTACGCCACTGTGCATAAGGTCGCTTTAACTTGATTGTGTTACGAGAAAAAAAAAACGTTCGTCACTTTAAAAATAGGCTACATTTAGACACCTTTAATTGTTTTTCCTCAAATATATATAAACCTTCAATCCTTAGTTATGTTAATAGAAAAAGGTTGTTATAATTATTGTTCAAAATAGTTTGTCATCGTCAACGGTATCCGATGCCCTCCTAAGACGACGTTAAAAAGGCTACATTTAGACACCTTTAATTGTTTTTCATCCAAAATATATAAACCTTTAATCCTTTGTTATATTAATCGGAAGAGACTGCTATTGTTCAAAATAGTTTCTGTCATTGTCAACGGCCTCTGATGCCCTACTAAGATGTTAAAAATGCTACATTTAGACACCTGTTATTGTTTTTCATCAAAAATATATAAACGTTTAATCCTCAGTAATGGAAAAGTGTTATTGATGTTCAAACTAGTTTCAGTCATTGTCAACGGCCTTTGTTGCCCTAAGATGTCGATAAACTCTGGATCCATCAAATGAATCCTCCTTTCTTGCTTAAAAGAAAGAGACAGGTTAGGTAAGGTCGATTTTAACGATCCTGACAGCCACAAGATGTTTAAAGCTCGTGCGTAATTATTATATCTGAGATTGTTTTTAGACACTTAGGCGTATTTGCTGATATTATGTATTCGTCAACCCCCCCCCCCCACTGCTCATACTCTGGCCAGACCCAAGCCTGGAGAAAGGAGGAGGGTAACGATAATCATCTTTGCTATGACACAGTGTCGTTAAACAGCAACTCACCAAAAACCAATGTATTTGTCATTTTAGTCGAGACGCTTTGCTAATGTCGAAAGTGCAGTATTTGATGAGGTTAGGTTGTAAGATGTTCTATAGTTAACCGCAGGGTAAATAGACCTAATAATAAAATGATAACGATGATGATAATAACGGCAACAATAATAATGATCATGGTGATGCTAATGACGACGATAATAATTATAGTTCCTCAGTTATTTCTCAATTTTCTGAGGGATCATGTGCACCTCGGAGCGCAAAAAATAACAATAAAAATAATAATAACACTGATGTATTTAAACAATCTTCCTTAAATCTAGAGAGTGTACCACTAAAAGCGTGTAGACCTCATCAATGACCGAAGCTGCGAGACACCAGTCCTTATGCAGTGCGCATGCGCACGAGATCAAGCCTCATCTTCTAGGTCATGTTTATCTCATCGCTATCCCTTTCAGTCGTGTCCTAAAATCAGATTAAAGTACAGGTCAATATCTGATTAATTGAACGCCCAGAAATCATTCTAATCTGATTGGTCGAAATCTGATTGGTTGAATTCTGATTGGTTGAAATCTGATTCGACCTTGATCGCGGTTTTATTAAATGCATGCCCGTCCATTCGTACGCAAGTCGCGCTGTTGACAACCGGGGGATTTGATTTTAAGGCATGCGTATTCGTGCAGTGACGTCACATCCGGGCTGTCATCGAGCGGTCCGGATATGACGTATCGGTCTAGGGTTTCGCGACTGTTGGCTCCAGATAGGCGTCAATGTATGAAATTGGACAACTACGGAAGCATCTAACGGAGCTCTTCTGTCGAGAAGGGTGAGATTAACCTTCGTCTTCCGTGGAGAATTTTTTACTTAAGTATTAGAAGAAAGAATTTTCTACTTAAGTATTAGAAGAAAGAATTTTTTACTTAAGTATTAGAAGAAAGAATTTTCTACTTAAGTATTAGAAGAAAGAATTTTCTACTTAAGTATTAGAAGAAAGAATTTTTTACTTAAGTATTAGAAGAAAGAATTTTCTACTTAAGTATTAGAAGAAAGAATTTTTTACTGAATTTGAAGTGGTGGGACTAATTACCTATTAGAAGAAAGAATTGTCTACTTAAGTAAGAAGAAAGAATTTTCTACTTAAGTATTAGAAGAAAGAATTTTTCACTTAAGTATTAGAAGAAAGAAATTTCTACTTAAGATTAGAAGAAAGAATTTTCTACTTAAGTATTAGAAGAAAGAATTTTCTACTTAGAAGAAAGAATTTTCTACTTAAGTATTTTTCTAGAAGAAAAAGAATTTTCTACTTAAGTATTAGAAGAAAGAAAATTCTACTTAAGTATTAGAAGAAAGAATTTTCTACTTAAGTATCAGAAGAAAGAATTTTCTACTTAACTATTAGAAGAAAGAAAATTCTACTTAAGTATTAGAAGAAAGAATTAATTTTTCTACTTAAGTAGACTATTAGAAGAGGAAATTTTCTAATTAAGTATGAGAAGAGGGAATTTTCTACTTAGTATGCGAAGAGGGTATTTTCTACTTAAGTTTTAGAAGAGGGAATTTTCTACCTAAGAATGAGAAGAGGGAATTTTATACTTAAGTATGAGAAGAGGGAATTTTAAACTTCAGTCTGAGAAGAGCGAATTTTCTACCAGCACGGGAAGAAGAAATATATCGTGGAGCGTTATGCATTGGCATCATTATGGAACATATGGATCGTTGTGAAACAGTATGAAACGTAAATTGACCATTGTGGAACATTATTGAAAAGCTGTACAGTGTACAGGACTGGTATCAGTGGCGTAACGCATTATTTCAGAAACCGGGTGCAAGGTTATAGATGACTGCGCACCCTTTTAAATTTCTTATTGACTTTTAATCGTTCTTGCCAAAGTACTGTGTACCACTTATTAAAAATTATGGAACGTTGGTGCTGCGCCATCATTGCTGGAACATTATTCGTTACGGCTCTACAGGTATCACCTGACGTTTTGACTAAACACGAATCTGTTACGCTCATGTCTTTCTGCGTGGACTTATTTAGTAGGAGGGGAGTGGTTACGGGTTCAAACCCCCCAAATAAATTTCCGAATTTTTTTATATGCCTTTATATGCGAAATACAAGACAACTTAACTTTTGCGACCATGTCCAATGTAAACCACGAAATTGTTTCTTTACTACGCTGCTGCCTCTCTGTATCTGATTATTTATATAGCGCATGTGTAACTTCACAACTCGAATTCACAGTGATTTTGAGAACTTGAAACAATTAGATGTGTCTAGTGCAGTTTTCGTCTTAAACGCAGAAGTGTCTGGAGCGAAGAGAGACTAATTTAAAGAACATACGTCTTCGTTGTTGTTCGGTCGTCGGTCGCTGCAGTGTCTGTAGATGTCGCCAGATGTCGTTTCTGGCTCCGGTCGGTGACTTCCGGTTGCTGATAGATCTTCCGGATGCATGACCTGATTGCGCGATTACTTACCACTCAGTCGTCGTTCCGATTCTAATTGACCGCAACAGGTCACTGACCACTATCAATTACCACTGGCCACTGACTACAGGTCAACGACATCTACCAGTAACCATTGACTACGGACTACTGACCACTGGCCTCTAGTATCTGGTCACTGGTAAATGCCAACTGACCATGCATTAATTACTGATAGCTAACCACTATTGCCGATGTCCTGAGATGGAGTGGAAATCGCATACTTCCAGAAACTCCCAGTATCATCTCCAGGCGCCCTCATTCCACTCCGCTACGGTCTAAGAAAAGCTCCTCCAAAGAACCAAGATCTGATCATTCTCCAGCTCCTCATAGAACCGTGAAACCTGTGCATGAATGCTATGGAACGTCATACAGTGTAGTACAGCATGATTCAATACAATACAAAACAATAGAAAATAATACAGTGCATTGCATATCCTACAGTATTTTACAATAAAACACCGTATGACTGTCCATCCTTCCCAGCATCCGCCCTAACGAACGTTTGTCAGGCCGTCCGTCCGTCCTTCCGTCCATCCGTCCATCCATCCCTCCATCCTTCCCTCCATCCTTCCCTCCATCCTTCCCTCCATCCTTCCGTCCATCCTGCCGTCCATCCGTCCGTCCTTCCGTCGTCCATCCTTCTGTCCATCCATCCGTCCTTCCGTCCATCCTTCCCTCCATCCTTCCCTCCATCCTTCCCTCCATCCTTCCGTCCATCCTGCCGTCCATCCGTCCTTCCGTCCCATCCTTCTGTCCTTCCATCCGTCCATCCGTCCGTCCGTCCATCCTTCCATCCGTCCATCCTTCCATCCATCCGTTCGTCCGCCAATACGTGCCATCTGCTAGACACCCTTTCCCCAACTTTCTCCGATCTTCGATATAGCGAAAGTGTCTGATTAATCTGTGGCGCATACATGAAGTATTTTTAGACGACACGTGTTCTGTTGAACGCGACATGCTTTCAAGTGCTATTAACACCTCTTCAGATACGAATACCAGAATCATCATCAGATCATCAATCCTCCGTCTAATATGAAGGGAGGCAGAGACCTTTCGCCTCCATCCGCTAGGTGTCGCGATGACATGAAAATGATTAAACGGAAATTATCCGTATTATCAGCAACTTCGGTTTGTTGACGCGATCTGGAAAGATATCGTTTCCATGGCAACTCGCAGCTGCAGCTGAGGCCGGCAGATTTTACTCGTAGGTTACAAAACATTGAACTATGGCCAACCACAATACTTAGAATCAGTTCTTACAATTCTGAAAACATGTCATTATTCAAACAGGTCATTTGATTAACTTTCTGGTCATACCTAAAACCAGAACTTTTCTTAAAGTATGAGCTTTTTCGGTTGCTGGAACAAGATTTTGGAACTCTATCTCCCTGTATCTCTCTGTTCTGCTCAGTATCTCTCCCTGTAGCTGTGCTCAATATCTCTATCTGTATCTGTCTATTCTGTTCAATATCTCTCCCCCTGTATCTGTCTGTTCTGCTCAATATCTCTCCCTTGTATCTGTATGTTCTGCTCAATATCTCTCTCCCTGTATCTATCTGTTCTGCTCAATATCTCTCTCCTTGTATCTGTATGTTCTGCTCAATATCTCTCTCCTTGTATCTGTATGTTCTGCTCAATATCTCTCTCCTTGTATCTATCTGTTCTGCTCAATATCTCTCTCCTTGTATCTGTATGTTCTGCTCAATATCTCTCTCCCTGTATCTATCTGTTCTGCTCAATATCTCTCTCCTGTATCTGTCTGTTCTGCTCAATATCTCTGCCCCTCTATCTGTCTGTTCTACTCTATCGCTTATGTCACTGTTTTTAACTTAATACAAACCCTTTTCAAATTGTTTATCTACCATAGGCTGCCTCTCTGTCTGACGGACTGATCTTCTGGATAATTGTCTGATTATGGCTTCGTTTTGGTTCGCCATCGTTTGATGCCTTTCACACTAGACAATTACATGAGATTATCGGGGACTTTACTCGGCATTCCAAATTTATATTATAGTGCTTCTGTACTTTTGTCTAGATAGAGTCGTCATGGCAACTCGGAAGTGCAAGGTGTCAGAACTTTTGCAATATGCCGAAATTAAGTAGCGCATTTTTCGGGCAACTATGTTAGCGCATATAAGGAGAATTACGACTTGCGTTACTGTTTCAATGCATATTTAATTAAACATTTATATAGCGCTGTTAAAAGAGAAACGTCTGTGTGATTGTTTCATCGATAATCAATGTCATCAAGAACAGAAAGTTCCTCAGTTATAAGACTAAACGGAAAGTTATTTCGCGATTCGTGTGCTGGAATGCCAATGGTTGAGGTTTAAAATCCCCTTCTGAAAATGTTCCAATACACCTGCTCCAATTGTTCTCAATAACGAACTCCGCAATAAATCGATTACAGCTAAAAAAAATAATTGCCGGTGGGAAGATAGGATGTCGGGGAAAGTCAACGTCATAATCATCGTCGTCGTCAAATTCACCATCATAATCATCGTCATGATCATCATTGCCATAATCATCGTCATAATCATCATCATATTCATCGTCCTCATCATCGTCATCATAATCATTGTCATCATCATCATCGTCGTCACCAACTTCCTCCTCCTCCTCATCATCATGAACTTAGTCTAATTCATCACCAACATCATCATAATTGTTTTGTCGTCGTCAACATCATCGTCATCAGTGTCACCATCACCTTTCTTCTTCCTCTTTCTCTTCTTCGTAATACTACAGACCATGTGACGCGCATTATTAACAACGCTTCTTAATGAACTGAAGCCTTTGAAACTTTGATGAGAACGAAGTCGCTTGGCTCCCATACGTCTTGACAACACTGCCACCAACCTCAGCAGCCAAGGCTTCTCCTTCCGCTCACCCGTCCATCTACATCACATCAACCTAGCTCCACCCTTCCTTGTATCTCTCTCTCCCCACTCCGTCTGTCTGTTTGTCTGTTTGTCTATCTATCCATCTATCTATCTACAGTATCTATCTATCTATCGATCTGTCTGTCTGTTTGTCTGTTTGTCTGTCTGTCTGTCTGTCTGTCTATGCATCCATCTATCTATCTATCTATCTATCTCATCTATCTATCTATCTACTATCTATCTATCTATCTATCCATATCTATCTATCTATCTATCTATCTATCTCCATCTATCTATCTATCTATCTATCTATCTATCTATCTATCTATCCATCCATCTATCCATCTATCCATCTATCTATCCATCTATCTATCTATCTATCTATCTATCTATCTATCTATCTATCGATCGATCTGTCTGTCTGTCTGTCTGTCTACTGATCTGTCTATGTCATGCATCCATGTATGCATATCCATTCACTCATCCATCCATCCATACATCCATCAACAATCCTTCCTTCCACCCTTCCACACAACCATCTATATATCGATCCATCCATCCATTCATCCATTCTTCCTTGCATCCATCTACCCATACTTCCTTCCTGCTTTCCCTTCCTCCTAATCCTTCCACCCCTTTCTTTGCATATCCTCTTCCATTCTTCCCAATCCCACAAACACACACACAATTGTCCCTGTACCAAGGTCCCAGCGACGTCGCAAAACATCCACAGGTTTCCATGGAAACAGCTCACCACATTCTCAAACGCATATTTACTACCAGCCTACTTTTGCCATTCGTCGTATAACTCTCAACTCCCCAAATGTCGAACCCAAAATAAACCTTCGATATTTATACATCCGAAATACTAATAATACCAAGGTGTAAATAATTAAAATATCGAAGTTCATGTGCGAGCCTGTTCGTGCGTGCGGGCGTAATATTGCCTGCGTAATTTTCTAGTCATTACGATGCAAGCAGTAGCCTCGCCGGGCGAGCTGACGTCGTCGTCGGCCGACGGTGGACCCACTCGTGGCGGCCGGGCCTTCGCCTACCCTTGCCCTCTCGTCTCCTGCAGCAGCTCCGCCGATGCACGCCTTCTCAACAGCAGCGGCAGTCTTGCAGTCGGCGTTGGCCATGGACTGTTCGGCGACTGTCTCGCACTTTGCCAAACACTCGAAAAACGACAGGCGTCTGTTGTGGCCAATGTTTGAACGGACGTGGTCTGGTTTCGTCCGCTTCTCCACCCGCCTCTCCACCCCTCCTTCTCACCCCCTCTCACGGTCCACCCCGTGTTTCTTCATACAAGCCGGCGCTGCGCTATTCTCTCCTTCTTCTCTATCCAGTCCTCTTCTCTTCTCTTCTCTTCTTTCCATTTCTCCTCTGCCCTCTTCTTCTCTGGTTTCCTTTTCTTCTCCATTCTCCTATCTTCCCTGTTCTTCTGTTATCTTTTCTCATTTCCTTTTTCTTTTCTTCTCTATCATTTTCTTTAAGGGGTTTAGGGTAAATGTAACACTTTGGCACGAAGAGCAGAAGATCAGCACGGACGCGGGATGGCTTCCCGCTACCCTCCCAATGGTCCACTCAGCCTTTCATTCGCCATATGGCGTTGGCAAAATGATCATAGGGCGTTTTGCATGGCTGCCAAAACAGTTAAATTCGACTCCTGTAATAACTTGTGATCATCTGATCATACTATGAATTGTAATCATACTGCGGTGTTGCAGTTTAAAATAATAAACGAAGGTTATTATTCCCTTCTCACATACCTTGTTCGTTTCTTCTCATCCATTTCTTCTCTTTCTTCTCTTTTGCCTTCTTCTCTTCTCTTCTCTTGCTTCTTCTTTTCTTTCCTCTCCTATTCTCTTCGTCTCGTGTCTCTATACTCCTTCCCTTTCTATCCCATCAACAGTTGCCCTACCTCACCCTACTTTAGGTCTCTATCCTTCTATTACCTCACCTACGGCCGCTTCCCGTCCCTTGCCCCATCTTCTATCGTTTCCGATCTTTCTACTCATTTTCTGACCTACCCAACTTTTATATTTCGCCCAATCCAGCTTTTGCTTCACCCATCTTTTATCTCTCTTCGGTATGTCTCATCACACCTCATCTTAACCTGTTCCTCCCTGTCGTGCCAGAGGGGTAATGGCAGGGGGATAATGTCCGGGGGGTAATGTACTGTTCCCGTCGTGCCATGTCTTCTTCCCTTACTTATCTCTCGTCCCTTCCCTGGCTGTACAATAAGGTGGAGTTAAATTTTTTGAGCAACTTTTCATCGCTATTACAAAACGTTTGCT
>JACEVL010000020.1:527500-780000 GCA_020284085.1 Aporrectodea caliginosa | reverse complement strand
AGGAGGAGACGGGGGACCGAGACCCCCTGGCCAGGCTCAAGATGGCCATGGAATACGAGGAAAAGAAGGTTTTATATACGGATACGAGTAACACCTAAGAAATCTGTGAAACGTTTATAATAATTGACATCTTTTCTTGATTGTTATTCTCATCGCCTTAAGTTAACACTAATACCACAGATATTAAAGTGCACTACACGAATGCAAAACATTGTACATGCATCAGAGATACAATACAATACAATACAACGGATCTTTGATATCGAGCTTTTTACTAAGGTTGCCCCAAGCTCAGAAGTGTCACACGCCTCGGCGACGCAGAAGCAATTATATTGCAGAGCAATTGTGCGCGAAAGACTTGATCAAGGTCCTACGCGGACGGCTTGAGGTAGATTCGAACCTGCAACACTCCGGCTGCAAGGCACCGAACATACCCCTACACCACCGCGCTCCACGATAGGCACGATTAGTTACATTGCTAATCGATTAGAATTAGAGTTAGCAAAATCTTGTAGCTAATCGATTAGAATTAGAATTGGCTGTTTGTCTAACCGATTAGCTAATCCATTATTAAATTTCTAATCGATTAGAATTAGAATTGAAATTGCTCATAGATTAGAGTTAGAATTAGCAAAATCTTGTAGCTTATCAATTAGAATTAGCTGTTTGTCTAATTAATTTTAGCTAATCAATTAGAATCTAATCGATTAGTTAATCACCCCTGATATGCATACATACATAAATACATACATACATACATACATACATACATACATACATACATACATACATACATACATACATACATACATACATACATACATACATACATACATACATACATACATACACATACATACATACATACATACATACATACATACATACATACATACATACATACATACATACATACATACATAGATACATACATACATACATACATACATACATACATACATACATACATACATACATACATACATACATACATACATACATACATACAAACATACATACATACATACATACATACACATTACAATGGAGAGACATACAGATAGACAGTGTAAGACGAATCCTTTAGAGAAAAAGTCTCATGCATTATGAACTGACTTTCAATTTCCGAGATTGCATAATCAAATCTTGTATTCTATATAAAACAAAGACATAAAATAAGTCTATTCGTATTTGTTAAGCGTAGTGGTATAGATCTCTTGCGACTGTGGAGTAAGAAACGGGGTCACGGGGTCACGGGAATGTCGTCTAATTGAGAGGGGCGACATCTATCGGGGGCAGACGACCATAAAACTTAGTTGCGAATCAATGCATCGTTGATGAGATTTCGAGGTCGGCGCCCACAGACTGACACACGCACACACATAGCTATACACATGCATGCATATATATACACAGAGTTAGGATAAGAATGCAGAAGAATATATTCTGTAGGCCCCATACTCATTCATTCATTCATTCATTCTATCCGGAAATTTATATAGCGCCTCTTCAAGAAGCCTACTCAGAGGCTTTTCTATCCCAGCCACGACCAAAGGAAAAAGAGAAAGGAATTAAGCAATTGTGATTGCATAACGTACACACACACACACACACTCACACACACACACACACACACACACAGACACACACACACACAGAAACACACACACACATCTTGGAATTGTATAGCCCATTTTTCTTATCTCAACAAGGTAGTTAGGTCTGTTATGTATAAGAGTTTCCATATAATCATAAGACATTAATATATAGATGTATGTAAATGTATGTATAATAAACTATGAAATGCATGTCTGTGTGTGTGTGTCTGTGTGGTTACGTCTGTGTGTTTGTGTGCCTCAGTATGTGTGTGTGTCTGTGTCTGTGTGTGTCTGTGTATCTGCGTGTATCTCTCTGTGTGTGCCTGTGTGTGTGCGTGTTTGTTTGCGTATCTGTATGTGTGTGCGTGTGTGTGTGTCTGTGTGTGTCTGCTTGTATCTCTGTGTGTGCCTGTGTGTGTGTGTATTGGTGAATGTGCAATCAGTGGGGTATTGTTAAGTGAAGTCGTGTCGTCGATCGTTTAGTTCAGTGCTTTTCCCGGTCGATCGATTGCCATCGTCTCTTCGCTGCCTCCGTTATCAACGGGAATTTATCTAGCTCCACTACATGAACACCGCCGAACGCAGCCATGCAGTCTCGTCACGTTCTATACCAGACCCCAGACCCAGACAATAGATATATGTATATAGATGGATAGATGGATGGATGGATGGATGGATGGATGGATGGATGGATGGATGGATGGATGGATGGATGGATGGATGGATGGATGGATGGATGGATAGATGGATGGATGGATGGATGGATGGATGGATGGATGGATGGATGGATGGATGGATGGATGGATGGATGGATGGATGGATGGATGGATGGATGGATGGATGGATGGATGGATGGATGGATGGATGGATGGATGGATGGATGGATGGATGGATGGATGGATGGATGGATGGATGGATGGATGGATGGATGGATTAAGACGGACGGACGGACGGACGGACGGACGGACGGACGGATGGATGGATGGATGGACTGATGGATAGATGGATGGATAGATGATAGATAGATAGATAGATAGATAGATAGATAGATAGATAGATAGATAGATAGATAGATAGATAGATAGACAGACAGACAGACAGACAGACAGACAGACAGACAGACAGACAGACAGACAGACAGACAGACAGACAGATAGATAGATAGATAGTTATCTATCTGCACGGTGTCAAAGGCAACAGTGTATACGTAAGTCGGCCCAACACGCGAGAAGGCACAATGGGCTCTAGCTGAAGTGCGACAGCGTGACACCTGCATATCTCCATAGGCCGCAGAGCATACATACAATGCACGCGTGTTTTTCAGGCGCAAGTAGGCTACTTACTTACTTGCTTACATAATAGCTTACTTGTTTTTTTCTCTCTTATAGTTCGTTGCTCATCCGAATTGTCAGCAACATCTGACGAGTATTTGGTTTGGTCCTGAAACGGGATTTATGCAATCTCTACCTCTGTGGAAGAAGCTGATCATGTGGCTCGTCTGTGTTCCACTTCTGCCCTTCTTCTGTCTCATCTACATAATATCGCCCAATAACAAGGTAAGCACGCCAACGACTGGTGCGACGGGCTCGGACCTCCCTCGGACTACTCTTTTTGGACAAACCTTCTGACTAGTCGCAGCGCTCGTGAATAAGCTGGTGCCATGCGCTTGGCTTTCGAGTGGCGCTTTAGAAGTTTGGAGATTACGATTACGATTACAACCGTTGTAAACGATTCATAGACTATGTTCATGGTAGAAAAAGAGAAAGCGAACAAGATGGATATAATACGTAGAAGTAAGAAAATTAAGCCAACAAGGAAAACGGGGACAAGAAGAAGAAAGATTATCGGTGTTAGTTTATGTTTTAAAACTTTCCCACACATATAAAGTTTCAAATAAAAGTATACAGGTACGGCCTCAAGTACATGTATGAGTACAAGTACTTAGAAACTGTACTCGAATACAACTCGAGTACAAGAACCCAGTACAGCATCTCTGATTATTATGTGACGAGAGATAATGTAATGGTTAATGGAGTTAATGGTCTTCAATAAACTTCCTCCTTCTCTGAGCTCTACCATCCTCTCTGGTGGCATCTTTACCTCCTTCTCTCACCTTAAAACCTTCCTCTTCTCTCGGAGTACCTCGCACTGGGAGCGCTTCTGAAGGGCCTATGCTGAGAGAAGCGCTGTAAAAATGATCAAATACAATACAATACAATACAATACAATAAAATACAATGTTGCTTTTCAGATAGGAAATGCTCTTCGTTGTCCGGCGTCCAAGTTCATAACCCACACTCTGTCACATATCTGCTTCCTGATTCTACTCGCTGCTGCCACGTTTCGGTTGGAGGAGAAGTCATATCCAATCGTGTCAGCCAATTCATCGATACGAGATTCGTTCGATCGTCGATTCGACGACCAGACCAGTCCAGAACAGGTCGAAGCCTTCCTCAAGGGACACTTCCGACCGGCCAACATCCTCATGACGAACGTACAGATATGCCTCATGTTCTGGGTCTTAGGTAAGAATCTACCTTCATAATGAAATACATCATGTTTTGGGTCTAAAGTAAGATTCTACCTTCATAACGAAATGCCTCATGTTCTGGGTCTTTGGTAAGAATATAACTTCATGACAAATGTCACGAAATACCTCATGTTCTGGATCTTATGTAAGAATCTACCTTCATAACAAAATGCCTCATGTTCTGGGTCTTTGGTAAGAATATAACTTCATGACAAATGTCACGAAATACCTCATGTTCTGGGTCTTATGTAAGAATCTACCTTCATAACGAAATGCCTCCTGCTCTGGGTCTTTGGTAAGAATATAACTTCATGACAAATGTCACGAAATACCTCATGTTCTGGGTCTTATGTAAGAATCTACCTTCATAACGAAATGCCTCCTGTTCTGGGTCTTTGGTAAGAATATAACTTCATGACAAATGTCACGAAATACCTCATGTTCTGGGTCTTATGTAAGAATATACCTTCAGGACGAATGTCACAAAATGCCTCATGTTCTGGGTCTTGGGTAAGAATATAGCTTCATAACGAAATGCCTCATGTTCTGGGTCTTTGGTAAGAATATAACTTCATGACAAATGTCACGAAATACCTCATGTTCTGGGTCTTATGTAAGAATCTACCTTCATAACGAAATGCCTCCTGTTCTGGGTCTTTGGTAAGAATATAACTTCATGACAAATGTCACGAAATACCTCATGTTCTGGGTCTTATGTAAGAATATACCTTCAGGACGAATGTCACAAAATGCCTCATGTTCTGGGTCTTGGGTAAGAATATACCTTCATAGCGAAGTGCCTCATGTTCTGGGTCTTTGGTAAGAATATAACTTCATGACGAATGTCACGAAATACCTCATGTTCTGGGCCTTATGTAGGAATATACCTTCAGGACGAATGTCACAAAATGCCTCATGTTCTGGGTCTTGGGTAAGAATATACCTTCATAGCGAAGTGCCTCATGTCCTGGGTCTTTGGTAAGAATACCTCCATAACGAATGTCACAAAATGTCTGCTATATATGATTGGAGGGCAACCAGCGGCTCGAGTGTCTTGTGTCTCAGTATCTTTCAATGATTTTATATAATAATAATAATAATAATAATAATAATAATAATAATAATAATAATAATAATAATAATAATAATAATAATAATAATAATAATAATAATAATAATAATAATAATAATAATAATAATAATAATAATAATAATAATAATAATAATAATAATAACAATAACAATAACAATAACGACAATTTATATGGCGCCTAAACGCGGCCATACCGCTACAAGGGCGCCTGCATGTTTTCGTAGGTCTGCTGTGGATGGAGTGCAAGCAGATGTACAACTCTGGTCTGCGCGTCTACCTACTCGATAACTACAACTGGATCGACTTCGTTCTTCTGTCCCTCTACCTCTCCTCCTATGTCCTTCGATTCCTCGTCGATCACTGGATCAAGGACGCCGACAATCGTTACAACGGAACCAACAGGGCCCGCGAGTCCCTTTTCCAGCGCAACGCTACCCTCTTCGATGCCATCAGACAGGAGATCTATCTCGACTCCGCCAACGAAGCGCAGAGCTACTTCATGAAAGCATGTCGGTTTACTTCATAGATATCTCCTGCCTTGTGCACATAGTGTCATTCATTCATTTAAGATATTTATATAGCGCCCCCTCAAGATTATCTACTCAGGAGGCGCTCCCGACCCAAGTCACCCAACCTTTGCTAAAGAGAACAGTCTTGAGGTTAGAGAAGATTGTGGCCGCAATGGCTCTAGACATTAGGCGTAGTGCCAAAGAAGCCCATTCAGATTGCAGGACCAGCAACAGAAAAGGCACGGCGCTACATAATAGAAGTCCGCGACCGGGATACAAGAAGCTCAGCCTGCTTAGTGCAGCGAAGACACCCAAGCCACGACGCTGGACGCTCAGGGTGGAGCAGGGACAGGGTTTGAATTGTCAAATTTGAAATGGAGGTTAGGGAGGGGTTGAAAAATCTGACATGTTCGGATGCCCCGACCAGAATTTCTTACGTACCTGAAGCCGTGCTATATGCAAGTTGTAGTGAGTGTGAGTGTAGTGTAGTCGATACTTATCTGTGTCAAAAATCGAGCAATGAAGAACATTTATTGGAAAACTACTGAGTTTTATTTTCAGAAGATTTATAGCTTTAGCAAAAAATTATGACTTAACAAACACCGAAGTGGTCTGAATTAAAACTGAGAAAAAATCAATAGTTTTCATTAGTTAAGCAAATAAAATACAGTGAACCACTGAAAGCTGTGCTGGAGGTTTAACTCCCCAATGTAACTTTTGGGAAATAACTGTGGGTTGAAAATGAATTGTGAGGGGTTGAATCCTCCCAACCCCCAACCCCGACAATTCAATCCCTGTATCATATCATCTATTGCAGATGTGTTCGTAATCGTAATCTAAATATTTATAGAGCGCTACTGTAAAGCCAAGCGCAGGGCACCAGCTTATTCACGAGCGCTGCATTGTGTAAGAGAGATTGCCCAGAGGTATACCAAGCGAAGAAAGAAGTCCAGCCAGAAAACCATGGGATGGAGGCTGAGATCTCTTATGCAGGTTTCGTATTATAAAAGCGTTACATACATGTAAAAGTTGGGCACCAGATTATTCACGAGCGCTGCGTCGTGCCACAGAGAATGAGGCAGAGGAGTGGCCACTGCGGGTTTCGTTTAGGAGGATAGAAGACTGGACGACTATCATGATTGCTTTATATGACTAAGATGCCGATAAACACTTTATATCCAACAAATATTCTTGTGACAGGTTATAAATAGAATACATTGATCACTTGACAGTTCACACACACACACACACACACACACACACACACACACACACACACACACACACACACGAGACAACATCTAAATAATTATATAACGTATATTTAAGCGACCAGGTTCTCGTAGCTATATACATACATACATACATCGTAGTATATATACATATATAATAATATGTACATCCATATACATATATATGTATTACAATATATATAGCTACAATATATACTATTGTGTGCATGTTATACGCATGTGTATATTTAAGTGACAGTCTATGAGATGTACGTTTAAATTAATTTCTATTTGCAGCCAGGTTTTCGTGGAAGCCAGACGATCCGGAGATTGTCTCCGACGTTCTATTTGCCGTGGCGAATGTACTCAGCATAGCGCGGACGACTTACCTCATGCCGGCCTTTGAGGTTCTCGGACCTCTTCAGATCTCTCTCGGTCGCATGATCGGAGATATCACCCGCTTCCTCGTCCTTTTCACTCTGGTAGGTCGCCGTCTCCGGAACGCCCCGAGTAGCGCCGTGTTTGCCGAGCGCAGCGCCTCCTCGATGGACTTCCTTCTAACTGCGGCGTCTAAGTCGGGGGGCGGCGGGGGACTCGAGATAAGATTTTTGAGGGGAAGAGGAATCGGTTCTTAGAGGGGCGACATCTAGATTAGATTATGATCGGGGCGCAATAGAAGTCGTTAGATTAGATCTGTGATGGCGATACCTTCATTTTTGTACACATTGATTAATGCTTGTATTCAGTATTGTTGTATACGCCATTAGCTAACAACGTAGCATTGATGGATGGCGCTGGCAATTGTGGGCCAAGGATTTCCCTGGAAGCGACCAACGATTGATGTATCATGTGCGTATATGACTATTTATATAGTGCCGTGAAAGAGCTTCACAAAGGCGCTAAATGATTAATGCCCTGTGCATGCGAAAATTGTTGTATAGAAGTGACCGCATTAGATGGGTTTGATTATCCATTCAATTCCAATATTAACCTGACAATCAATCAACTGGAATTTATATAGCGCCTCTTCAGGGTCTCCACTGCCCAGGCCAGGCGGAAGAGAACAGCCTTGAGATGTATGTAAATGTATGTATAATAAACTATGAAATGCATGTCTGTGTGTGTGTGTCTGTGTGGTTACGTCTGTGTGTTTGTGTGCCTCAGTATGTGTGTGTGTGTCTGTGTCTGTGTGTGTCTGTGTATCTGCGTGTATCTCTGTGTGCCTGTGTGTGTGCGTGCGTTTGTTTGCGTATCTGTATGTGTGTGCGTGTGTGTGTGTCTGTGTGTGTCTGCTTGTATCTCTGTGTGTGCCTGTGTGTGTGTGTATTGGTGAATGTGCAATCAGTGGGGTATTGTTAAGTGAAGTCGTGTCGTCGATCGTTTAGTTCAGTGCTTTTCGCGGTCGATCGATTGCCATCGTCTCTTCGCTGCCTCCGTTATCAACGGGAATTTATCTAGCTCCACTACATGAACACCGCCAAACGCAGCCATGCAGTCTCGTCACGTTCTATACCAGACCACAGACCCAGACAATAGATATATGCATATAGATGGATAGATGGATGGATGGATGGATGGATGGATGGATGGATGGATGGATGGATGGATGGATTTGGATGGATGGATGATTTGGATGGATGGATGGATGGATGGATTTGATTTGGATGGATGGATGGATGGATTTGGATGGATGGATTTGGATGGATGGATTTGGATGGATTGGATGGATGGATTTGGATGGATGGATTTGGATGGATGGGTGGGTGGGTGGTGGTGGGTGGCGGTGGACGGACGGACGGACGGCGTCTTTCAGATGCAAATAGAGGCTACTTGATTACATACGTACTTACTTACTTAACAGATTACTTGTTTTCTCTCTCTTGTAGTTCGTTGCTCATCCGAATTGTCAGCAACATCTGACGAGTATTTGGTTTGGTCCTGAAACGGGATTTATGCAATCTCTACCTCTGTGGAAGAAGCTGATCATGTGGCTCGTCTGTGTTCCACTTCTGCCCTTCTTCTGTCTCATCTACATAATATCGCCCAATAACAAGGTAAGCACGCCAACGACTGGTGCGACGGGCTCGGACCTCCCTCGGACTACTCTTTTTGGACAAACCTTCTGACTAGTCGCAGCACAATAAGCTGGTGCCATGCGCTTGGCTTTCTGAGTGGCGCTTTAGAAGTTTGGAGATTACGATTACGATTACAACCGTTGTAAACGATTCATAGACTATGTTCATGGTAGAAAAAGAGAAAGCGAACAAGATGGATATAATACGTAGAAGTACGTTAATGAAGCCAACATGGAAAAGGGGACAAGAAGAAGAAAGATTATCGGTGTTAGTTTGTGTTTTAAAACTTTTTCCCACACATTTAAAGTCTCAAGTAAAAGTATACAAGTACGGCCTCTAGTACATGTACGAGTGCAAGTACTTAGAAACTGTTCTCGAGTACAACTCGAGTACAAGTACCCAGTACAACATCTTTGATTATTATGCGACGAGAGATAATGTAATGGTTAATGGAGTTAATGGTCTTCAATAAACTTCCTCCTTCTCTGAGCTCTACCGTCCTCTCTGGTGGCATCCTTACCTCTTTCTCTCACCTTAAAACCTTCCTCTTCTCTCGGAGTACCTCGCACTGGGAGCGCTTCTGAAGGGCCTATGCTGAGAGAAGCGCTAAATAAATACAATACAATACAATATACAATACAATACAATACAATACAATAAAATACAATGTTGCTTTTCAGATAGGAAATGCTCTTCGTTGTCCGGCGTCCAAGTTCATAACCCACACTCTGTCACATATCTGCTTCCTGATTCTACTCGCTGCTGCCACGTTTCGGTTGGAGGAGAAGTCATATCCGATCGTGTCAGCCAATTCATCGATACGAGATTCGTTCGATCGTCGATTCGACGACCAGACCAGTCCAGAACAGGTCGAAGCCTTCCTCAAGGGACACTTCCGACCGGCCAACATCCTCATGACGAACGTTCAGATATGCCTCATGTTCTGGGTCTTAGGTAAGAATCTACCTTCATAATGAAATACATCATGTTTTGGGTCTAAAGTAAGAATCTACCTTCATAACGAAATGCCTCATGTTCTGGGTCTTTGGTAAGAATATAACTTCATGACAAATGTCACGAAATACCTCATGTTCTGGATCTTATGTAAGAATCTACCTTCATAACGAAATGCCTCATGTTCTGGGTCTTTGGTAAGAATATAACTTCATGACAAATGTCACGAAATACCTCATGTTCTGGGTCTTATGTAAGAATCTACCTTCATAACGAAATGTCCTGCTCTGGGTCTTTGGTAAGAATATAACTTCATGACAAATGTCACGAAATACCTCATGTTCTGGGTCTTGGGTAAGAATCTACCTTCATAACGAAATGCCTCATGTTCTGGGTCTTTGGTAAGAATATAACTTCATGACAAATGTCACGAAATACCTCATGTTCTGGGTCTTATGTAGGAATATACCTTCAGGACGAATGTCACAAAATGCCTGATGTTCTGGGTCTTATGTAAGAATATACCTTCATAACGAAATGCCTCATGTTCTGGGTCTTTGGTAAGAATATAACTTCATGACAAATGTCACGAAATACCTCATGTTCTGGGTCTTATGTAGGAATATACCTTCAGGACGAATGTCACAAAATGCCTGATGTTCTGGGTCTTGGGTAAGAATATACCTTCATAGCGAAGTGCCTCATGTTCTGGGTCTTTGGTAAGAATATAACTTCATGACGAATGTCACGAAATACCTCATGTTCTGGGTCTTATGTAAGAATATACCTTCAGGACGAATGTCACAAAATGCCTCATGTTCTGGGTCTTGGGTAAGAATATACCTTCATAGCGAAGTGCCTCATGTCCTGGGTCTTTGGTAAGAATACCTCCATAACGAATGTCACAAAATGTCTGCTATATATGATTGGAGAGCAACCAGCGGCTCGAGTGTCTTGTGTCTCAGTATCTTTCAATGATTTTTATATAATAATAATAATAATAATAATAATAATAATAATAATAATAATAATAATAATAATAATAATAATAATAATAATAATAATAATAATAATAATAATAATAATAATAATAATAATAATAATAATAATAATAATAATAATAACAATAACAATAACAATAACAATAACAATAACAATAACAATAACAATAACGACAATTTATATGGCGCCTAAACGCGGCCATACCGCTACAAGGGCGCCTGCATGTTTTCGTAGGTCTGCTGTGGATGGAGTGCAAGCAGATGTACAACTCTGGTCTGCGCGTCTACCTACTCGATAACTACAACTGGATCGACTTCGTTCTTCTGTCCCTCTACCTCTCCTCCTACGTCCTTCGATTCCTCGTGGATCACTGGATCAAGGACGCGGACAATCGTTACAACGGAACCAACAGGGCCCGCGAGTCCCTTTTCCAGCGCAACGCTACCCTCTTCGATGCCATCAGACAGGAGATCTATCTCGACTCCGCCAACGAAGCGCAGAGCTACTTCATGAAAGCATGTCGGTCTACTTCATAGATATCTCCTTCCTTGTGCACATATGCACATCGTGTTTATATGGTTTGATTATTGTCAAATTTGAAATGGGGGTTGGGGAGAGATTGAAAAAATCTTACGTGTCCTGGTGTCTCGACCAGAATTTCTTACGTACCTGAAGCCGTGCTACATGCAAGTTGTAGTGAGTGTGGGTGTAGTGTAGTCGATACTTAGCTGTGTCAAAAATCGAGCAATGAAGAACACTTATTGGAAAACTCCCGAGTTTTATTTTCAGAAGATTTATAGCTTTAGCAAAAAATTATGACTTAACAAACACCGAAGTGGTCTGAATTAAAACTGAGAAAAAATCAATAGTTTTCATTAGTTAAGCAAATAAAATACAGTGAACCACTGAAAGCTGTGCTGGAGGTTTAACTCCCCAATGTAACTTTTGGGAAATAACTGTGGGTTGAAAATGAATTGTGAGGGGTTGAATCCTCCCAACCCCCAACCCCGACAATTCAATCCCTGTATCATATCATCTATTGCAGATGTGTTCGCAATCGTAATCTAAATATTTATAGAGCGCTACTGTAAAGCCAAGCGCAGGGCACCAGCTTATTCACGAGCGCTGCATTGTGTAAGAGAGATTGCCCAGAGGTATACCAAGCGAAGAAAGAAGTCCAGCCAGAAAACCATGGGATGGAGGCTGAGATCTCTTATGCAGGTTTCGTATTATAAAAGCGTTACATACATGTAAAAGTTGGGCACCAGATTATTCACGAGCGCTGCGTCGTGCCACAGAGAATGAGGCAGAGGAGTGGCCACTGCGGGTTTCGTTTAGGAGGATAGAAGACTGGACGACTATCATGATTGCTTTATATGACTAAGATGCCGCTAAACACTTTATATCAAACAAATATTCTTGTGACAGGTTATAAATAGAATACATTGATCACTTGACAGTTCACACACACACACACACAGTCACACACACACACACTCACACACACACACACACACACACGAGACAACATCTAAATATATAACGTATATTTAAGCGAAGGTTCGTAGATATATACATACATACATTCAAGTATATATACATATATAATAATATGTACATCCATATATATATATGTACATAATATATATAGGCTACATATATACTATTGTGTGCGTATATATTATATTTAAGTGACAGTCTATGAGATGTACGTTTAAATTAATTTCTATTTGCAGCCAGGTTTTCGTGGAAGCCAGACGATCCGGAGATTGTCTCCGACGTTCTATTTGCCGTGGCGAATGTACTCAGCATAGCGCGGACGACTTACCTCATGCCGGCCTTTGAGGTTCTCGGGCCTCTTCAGATCTCTCTCGGTCGCATGATCGGAGATATCACCCGCTTCCTCGTCCTTTTCACTCTGGTAGGTCGGCGTCTCCGGACCGCCCCGAGTAGCGCCGTGTTTGCCGAGCGCAGCGCCTCCTCGATGGACTTCCTTCTAACTGCGGCGTCTAAGTCGGGGGGCGGCGGGGGACTCGAGATAAGATTTTTGAGGGGAAGAGGAATCGGTTCTTAGAGGGGCGACATCTAGATTAGATTATGATCGGGGCGCTATAGAAGTCGTTCGATTAGATCTCTTATGGCATTTTGTACACATTGATTAATGCTTGTATTCAGTATTGTTCTATATAATTATGCCATTAGCTAACAACGTAGCATTGATCGATGGCGCTAAGCAATTGTGGGCCAAGGATTTCCCTGGAAGCGACCAACGATTGATGTATTATGTACGTATATGACCCATTTATATAGTGCCGTTCAAGAACTTCACAAAGGCGCTAAATGATTGATGTCCTGTGCATGCGAATATCGCTGTATAGATGTGACCGAATTAGATGGGTTTCATTATCAATTCAATTCCAATATTAACCTGACAATCAATCGACTGGAATTTATATAGCGCCCCTTCAGGGTCTCCACTACCAAGGCCAGGCGGAAGAGAACAGCCTTGAACAACAGTAGTGATAGAACGGACAGGTTTAACTACGTTTTAAAATCGATTCTTTCAATCAATCAATCAATGTGTTTAGTGATTACTATTGAACTGTACCATATGTGTGTGTTGGTGCCCAATCATTATCTTTAGCCTGTGCCACGAGTCTTGGGCAAGCACACCTTAATCTGTCGTTCTTACCTGTTTCAGGTGTTACTTGCCTTCATGGTTGGCCTACACAACCTGTATTGGTATTACGGATCACAGACTTACCACATCAAGAAGGATGGCAGGGATAAATTCGTTCACACGTCCGAGGCATTCCAGGGGTAAGACCATTATTACCAGATACCATTGTGGCTAATAATACTCTTATCAGACATTCTTGTGGCTAGCAAGACTCCTACCACATTCCGCTGTGGCTAATGAGACTCTTACCATGTATTCAGTTGGTCGACCAATCTGAGGTATACTAGTACAGTTTAATGAACAGTGATTCAATTCTTCTTCTTGTATTGTTGTTAGATAAATTGTTGGTCTCCAACATGTGCCTGGTGGACCGGACACATGTTGGAGACATGTGCCTAGTCCACATTAAATACAGGTGGACTAGACATTGTAGGCTAAAGGCAAATTCTGGTGTAACTGCCGCTAGATCCAACATTTGTGTGGGAAACAACCTCATAAATCTACGAGTGTTTTCGATTTCAACTGGATAGTGATTACTTAATCAATAATTCACTTGCTCATGCTCACTCGCTCACTATATCGGCTCTGGTCCACATATAAGCGTCTTGGAACAGTGATTCAATTATTCACCATCTTGTACTCTTGTTAGATAAATTGTGGGTCTCCAACATGTGCCTGGTGGACCGGACACATGTTGGAAACTGTGCTTAGTCCACATTAAGTACAGGTGGATTGTCTTGACATTGTCCTTCGGCTAAAGGCAAATTCTGGTGTAACTGCCGCCAGATCCAATATTTGGGTGGGAAACAACCTCGTAAATCAACGAGTGTTTGAGCCCTTTTCGATACCAACTGGATAATGATTACTTAATCAATAATTCACTTGCTCATGCTCACTCATTCACTATATCACACACATACCCACTCACTAACTCATTAACTACTCACTCACTCACTCACTCACGCACTCACTCACTCAATCAATCAATCAATCAATCAATCACTTACTCACTCATCAAGCTCAATCACTCACTAAATCAATTCATCACTCAAGCACACACACCCATCCGCTCACTCACCCACTTTCCCACTCAGCCACTCACTCACCCACTCACTCAATCCACTCAATCAATCAATCAATCAATCAATCATTCAAACACGCACACATCCACTTACTCATTCACTCACTCATCCACTACTCACTCACTACTCACTCACCCAGTCACTCACTGAGCGCTTGTGCTGCCTGGGGTGTTCTAGGATGCCTCGGACCCTCTTCAGTCTCTTCTGGTCGATGTTTGGTCTCGTTGGGGTAGAGAGCGTCGAGATCAAGTACCCAACGAAGGAACAGGGCGACCAGTATGCCTACAGCTTCCCCGGTGGAAGACACGCCACGTCGATTGTAGAGGGAGTCGGGCTCTTCCTCTTCGCTCTCTACCACGTCGCTATCATCATCGTACTCACCAATATGCTCATCGCTATGATGAGCCACTCCTTCGAAGATATTCAGGTACGTCACAGGTCAATCACTCCAATCGAGTAAGGTCGGGGCCAATCAGTTTCAATCACACCAAATCAACAGTTGACCTATCATCCATCCATTCATCTATCCACTTCTCTATCCAGGCATATATCTATCCATCATTCGTTCATTCATTCATTCATTCAGTCAGTCAGTCAGTCAGTCAATCAGCAAGTAAATAAGTCAGTCAGTCATCTTTCCATCCATTCGCACACCCATCTATCGATGACGATGATGATGATGATGACGATGACGATGACGATGACGATGATGATGACAGATTGCGACGAAAACGACGATGATGACGACAGCGATTACGTAGTTATTATTGTTCAAACTGATAACGAAACTATAATTGAAATTTTATGTATCATGCTATCAGGGAGATTGCGATGTCGAATGGAAATTTGCACGAACAAGGCTCTGGGTAAACTATATTGACGAGGGTAACACCATGCCCGTACCCTTCAACATGATCCCAACCCCTAAGTCGGTCACGTACGCCTGGAACTGGGCCAAGGACCTCTGCCGAAAAGACAGTAGCACCGTCAGGAATTCGGAGAAGTGCAAACGCCAGACTTTCATTAAGGTGAGCTTTCGAATGAGTCGAACGTCTGCTAGAAATCAGGCATATGAGACTGAATTTAATGTAATTGAATTACATTGAATTAATTGAATTGAATGATTTAAAAAAATTAAATGAATTCAATTGAATTTGTTGAATGAATTGAATAATTTGACTTAGATTGAATTGAATGAATTGAATGAATCGAATGAATTGAATGAATTAACTTGGATTGAATGAATTGAATTAATTCAATTAATTCAATGAACTGAATTAGATTAATTGGATGAGTTGATTTGGGTTGGATTGAATTAATTGAATTAATTGAATCGAATGACTTGGATTGAGCGAATTGCATGAGTTAACTTGGACTGGATTGAATTGAATTAATTGAATTGATTTGGGCTGACCTGAATGAATTGAATTAATTAAATTGAATAGAATTGGATTAGATTGAATTGAACGAATTGAATTGAATGAAAAGAAACACGATCATATCTGTTGAATGAGATTTAATTTCTTCTGTTGACGAATCAGATTCGACGAGAGAAAGTCTGTCAGACGATGAACATTGAAACACCGGAGACCAACTATTCCGATATTCTGCAACGTCTCGTTCGTCGCTATCTCTTCAAGCTGGAAAGACAGAAGGAAGAAGGTCTTACCTTTCCTCAAGGCCGTATCTAGGGGGGTGTTTTGGGTGTTTAAACACCACCCGAAATTAAATTGTGTAAATATTAACTAATGCATTTACCAACCCAAACGCCTTAGTCGGTTGACTCGGTTGCTTGTCGGCTAGCTCAAGGACGAGTAAATACTCCCGGAAACAAAATCCTGGCTACCTCCTTGCTTTCCCTCTCCACTTTCTATCTAGTCGAACCTAGTCTGAATACTTCTCTAACGCCGCTGTATAATTTTAGTTAGTAATGCAATGTATTAGCACTCTATTGTATCGGAAATAATACAAGACTCCGACCGTTTGAACACATCGCGCCCTGGGAAGCTGTTCAGTACCATTCCAGGGTCTTGAGAGCAATGATTTCCAGCCCTCTGAGAGGTCGGAAGCGGCCTGCTGGGCGCCTTTGACACTCATGGACAAGGACAGTGGAAGCTGACCTGAATCTACAGAACTTTGGGTTGGACATGGCCTGGAGAAGAGGCCAGATATGGAGACCGTTGGCTATACGTCGTAGAAACAGCACCTCTCCGGAGAAGAGCACTTCACAGATATTGATGACGATGATGATTTCATTCAATTCAATTCAATTTATTTTCCTGTAACCGACATCATGATGGCGGTGATGATGATGGCGGTATTAAGTATTGCGTTGTATTATTTAGTAAATTATTGCATTGTTCTAAGTTTTGTGATCTATTGGCACTGTTTAAGTATTCTATTAAGAACTATATTGTATTATTTCGTACTGTATTTTGTTGTGTTTAGTACCGCATTGTATTGGCATTGTATTGTATGATCAAGTATGAAACTCGAGCAACTTCGTTGTAGGAAAGGACAGCATTGGCGTAGCAACGGACAACCTTTTGGGCGGATCGAATCCAGACACATATCGAGACGACAGAGAACCAGTATTTGCCGGTAAATTCGACAAAATTATTATTAAAGACAAACGATAATTGTAATGTAATCTCGGTGGTTGGTCGAAGGCTTTGGAATCCATGGTCCTGATTTGTGCATTCTTATGCCGTTCAGAAGTTTACTTATGATTTGAACAGCTAGATAGATGAAGCCCTATTCCGAAAACAGAAAGGTCACAGTAGGTCATGTACAGCTTTGCCATATGGCGTCTGCCTGCATCCGTCAGTCAGTCAGTTAGTCAGTTAGTCAGTCAGTTAGTCAGTCAGTCAGTTAGTCAGTCAGTCAGTCAGTTATTTATTCATTCAGTCATTAATTCAGTCAGTTCTTCGGACAGTCAGGACAGTATTCAGTTAGTCATACAGTCATTCATTCAGCCAGTCAGTCACGCAGACAGACAGACAATCTGCCTGTCTGTCTGTCTGTCTGTCTGTTTGTCTGTCTCTCTGTTGATTATTAAGTATGTAAACAAAGTACAGAAGAGAATATTCTTTAATAGAACCAATTGCGTACCTCATTCTGGTGTACAGAAGTTAAGTCTGAAAGCAAGGATGTAGCCAATTGATTAAGTAAGCAAACCACCAAGTGAGCACACTAGGAACTACATTCCAATGGACTATGCAGTGACCCAGTAAGCCAACCTCAAGCCAGTCTTACCTGAAAGCGCCACACGCAGCCAATGTGTTACTTACTTACTAACATCGTCCTTCATTGTTTCCTGTTCTTGTTTAGATTCGGACGACGTGGACGACCCCCGTTCCGCTCCATCAATCAGCCTCGACACGAATCACCTGACCCCGCCTTATCCCCCGTCAACAGCCCCTCCTCCTGCCTACGGGACGGACGCCTGCCAGTCGCCGCAGCACCAGAGCTCCCTTCGCCGCATGTCGCTCCGTCCGGTGGCCGCCCCTCGGCAGTCCCGGACCCGGCGCTCCTTCTCGTCGATGGTCCCTGGCCAGCCGATGGTCCAGCTGCTGTCGCTGCCGCAGATAGACGCCATCCAGCGCTCGCTGAAGCTCCTGGACGTCCGTCTCCAGCACGTTCAGGCGAACACTCGCGAGGAAGACCACACCCGGCAGGACATCGAGCACATCCGTCGAGTCATGTCCGAGAACCAGAAGGCACTGACGACCGTCGTTACGGTCCTCGCCTCCATACAGAAGGAGGTTCGAAACCTCAGCATTACGGTTCATCGCCAACAGTCTACCACTCTGCACATCCAGCCGAATCGAAAGAAATCGAACGAGTTCAGAAGCGACAGAGAAGTCAAAGACTCCTCTAAGATGGAAGTATCGCCTGTCTAGGGGCCAGGGCTCTTCCAACCTATCTACAGGGGCCCTATTCCGCCTGTGTAGGTCTCTCTCCACCTTCCCAGTTCCCCAGTTCCCACAGTTCCCTCTGTTCTCCCCAGTTCTCGCTGAACGACGGCAAGACAGCGGAGTAACCTCCAGGCTAGGCAGAAACAAAGGCACTGGTAATGCATGTTGCTGAAGAACGGAAGTATACTCTCCTCCCAACAACAGAGACATTTCTTGTTAAATTTCGATCAACGCACAAGGCCAAATAAAAGTCACACCGAAAAGGAAATTGCAGTCGTAAACAATCTGGATCACTCAATATATGATCTAAAGCGCTAGGCTGATAAGCAACATCGGTAACAGAGCTCGTCCCATGCGCTTCTGTGCGTGAAGTTGCCGGTTCGCTAATCGAAGGTGGTCCTTTTTTCATATATTGAAATCTCGAACTAGCTTGGGGAAGTTAAATGGTGCGGCACCTATTCAAACGGGCAGCGGTGGTGAATGATCTCATACGATAAATTCATGGGATATGGGCAGGGTCGAGGCCATACGCTCGCTACAGAAAAACTTAAACATTTGCATTTAGCCTACATTGCTGTCTAGGTAGTGAGATTAGGTTAAAACCACAGATCTGCAGAAATCGTATGCTGCACAATGCAATATGCACAATATGTGTCTATGACATGTTATATGCAAACTTAATCGAATCTAGTGAAGCCAGGCAACTGACGTAACCGGATGTTATACAGTACAATGCGTTTTGTGCATTCTGTCCTGGCTTACCCAATTTGAGACGGATCTAGCGAAACAACAAAGATCCTGCCAACGTATGCTAAACAGTGCGATATGTAGATGCTTCCCGCAAACCTCGACTTTCAAATATGCAATTTCAAGTGCCAAAGTCTCACGACTTGTGAGAACGGCTTTTAAGCTTGCAGTGACAATGCCTTTTCTAAATGTCGAAATGTCCTTCATAAAACCTTGAACAAGATATATTCGAAAAGGCATTGCGGAAATGCTAAAGCGACACCATTTTTCAACGTTATTAATTTTGATGTTACTCTCTTTTCACGAAAGTTGACGTCATCGTGAAATTGGGATTTCACTATGACGAATCAGAACAATAAAAAAATGTCGTCGTGGCGGAATTGACTAAATATAGTGATCCAACAGTAACCATAGTGACACAATTTTAATATTACTGCGATGGCGATTCTATATTTGGTCAACTAAAGGGTATTTGATGATTGTATTCGGTAGATGCCAAAGCAAACAGCGTAGATATTAACTCTACAATGGTTTTAGTTCCTTTTTCTTACAACAGTGAAAATGTTTGCTTAATAACGGTCGTTATTCATGGAAATTAGTTTTAAAGATTATAACGATCTAACTACTTGTTCAACAATCCCCAACCCACCTATCTACCTAATTCATCACCTCTTATTCACTCATTTATCTGGGCGGGTCTTGACTATTGCAATTCAATCCTTTCGGGCTACAAGAATTCCGTTTATGCAAGTTAAAATCTGCCGCCCGATTCTTGACCAACAAGTCCAAATATTAAGGCTTCCTGTTCCAAGCGAATTTCCTCTAAGACCATCTTCCTGGAACGTGTAACAGTTGTCTGAATTTATTCACCAGGGACCTCTGTGTTCCGAGCTCACAAAGATCGAGTCAAGTAGGTCGGCAAAAGTTGCACTCAACTAGCCACGGATATCGGCAGGCTCCGCGTTTCAGTGTGATTCTCGTTAACGATAACGATAACGAAAATGGTCGTTAACGAAAATAAAATGATTTCGTTAACGATAACTATAACTATAACTAAAACATATCATTAACTATAACTATAACTATAACGAAAATAACACTAACAAAAATTCATCTTTATTTTCGTTAATGCAAAAAATAAAAATAGGAAGTGCAATTTGGAGGATTCGACATAAATGAGAACGAAAATATGCGATATTTTTATTATGCAATTTGTCAATTACATTGGAAACTCGTGTATTCATGAAACTGAATGCACCCATGTTTTAAAGGCTTTCAAAGCTCTGAGCAAATTGTGAAACAGCGTGTTAATATGCACAATTTATCGTATAGCCTTAATTATTGTGACTAAGTAGTAACTAAAATTAGCTAAAATAAAAATCCATTAACTATAACTATAACTATAACTAAAAAATAATACTAACTATAACTATAACTATAACTAAAATAAAAGTAGTACCATTAACTATAACTATAACTATAACTAAAAGTAAAATCTGTAAGGAGAATCACACTGCCGCGTTTTCTCACTTTAACTTGAGTTCATTGTTCTTTCTCATCTATGGGCTTGTTCTCCTTGTGCAATAATAATAATAATAATAATAATAATAATAATAATAATAATAATAATGATGATGATAATGATGATGATGAGGATGATGATGATGATGATAGATGATGAATGATGCTGATGATGTAGATGAGATATTTAATGATAGTTCCTGATGATGAGCCTATTATGATGATGATGATATGATGATAATAGGAAAATAGTAATAATAATATACAAAAAAAGACAGATAATATGGGTAACAACCTTGGGCCACGCCTGCACTCGCAATACTCATGGGGGCTTCGGCGTGAATATTCTGTGTCCGCGCTAGTCGTGAGCATTCTCTGAATGGGAAAGCGTGTGAGGGGCGCTATAACAATTTGTTCAAATACAATACAATACAATACAATAATAACAATGACATTTATATATATATATATATATATATATATATATATATATATATATATATATATATATGTTAGAGAAAAAGCACTATCTTTTATGTTGCATGAATTCTTATAAATTTCTCTAACCACGAAGATTTCCTTTGTCACTCCATTTGCTCCTTATAAATCGATGACAACGATTCTCCCGTTCACAAGATATCGTTTTAACCTTTATATATCATAACTTGATAATAATAATAATAATAATATTTCTAATAATAATAATAATAATAATAATAATAATAATAATAATAGTTTTAATAATGATAATAGTAATAATTAGCATAATGATATATTATTGCGTACATTTTACTAATAATAAACAAAATAATATTAATAATAATAATAATAATAATAATAATAATACAATAATAATAATAATAATAATAATAATAATAATAATAATAATAATAATAATAATAATAATAATAATAATAACGCTGTATTAAGCCATTTTAATACAGAATTACGCGTATTATTATTAATCATCATCATGTCACGATACGGCATGTAGGAATTGGGCTCATAAATGTAGTAGAGCTACATGTATTTAATTTAGTTCATTTCTTCAGCCTATTAAGACAGATTTATTATGCTTGAAGGAAGAAGTTCCGTCAGCGGAGTCAAAAGAAAACAGAAAGATTATGGGTAATTGAACATGCCTTGAACACTGCCTGCACAAAACTGGAGGGGGGAGTCAGTTATAGAAATCTGTGAAAGTCCTAGCGAGTGTAGTATGCATATCTCTGAACATTCGCCAAGCGTTTCAGACACGCCAAACAATTATGTCCAGATAGAAATAACCTAAGTTATCCCGAAGACGACATTCCCTTTGTGTGTAGAACACTCTCATGTAAGTTTATGTTTAATACATGTTACAGTAGCTTATGTTAGAGAAAAAGCTGTCACGCGATCGTTTAAACCAACATGTTTACATAATTAAATACAATCATCTGCCGTGTTCACACACGACCCATCCCCGACCAGGTACCGTTTCGGTTCTTGCCTGTTCTCTAACTACCAGGGGGAATATATCGTGTGTCAGTCTTCGCAATACACTCGCCGCGTCGAATCCGTTTAATTGGCTTTACAATCAACTTGATTCACGCATAAATGGCCCAAACAACTAAACTAGTATGGATTACGCAAAGTATGTGTAGACAGGACAGAAGCAAAACATACTATTTTGTGAGATAGTCCTGCTCTAGTGCAGTTTAGGTGCTTCTGATGCGAATTTAACAGAATGCAGTTTAGGTGCTTCTGATGCGAATTGATATACTTTGCGATATTTTTGCGAACCTTTCCGCTCCCGATTGGGCTACTACGTTTGCACATTGAATTAATATCTCGTGTTAGCAGCAGACATTGTAAGCAAATGTAAATTAGACACAGGCGGCAGGCCTATCGCTTGCTCGAGTATTTTGTGGTACAAGTCACACTAGTATGTGAAAATTATTATGGACATTGAAACGATTTGGAAGACTTATTCTGAAATGAAACAAATGACGTCATTATTCCTTATAAGCTTAATGTAAATACGTCACAGGTGTAGTTACATTGTTGGACGTAAAAGTATAAACGGGTTAGAGATGGCAAAAGTAACAATGCATTGATATGACGTCATTTTTAGGGACCGCTCATAAACTCTGCAAATTATTAATAGCAATAAGTAAGGAAAGAAAATTTTAGTTTATATAAATTTAACCCTTTGGAGGTGAGGTGGGGTATGGCAAACCCCATGGCTATTCTACGCTGCTTTTTCTACGGAAAACGTAGAACCAGCTTGGATTATTTTTGTCTACCTTAGTGAATGTGAAATACGGACACTTTAGGACACTTTCAGGTACTTTTGGACGCCATTTTTTAAATTTCGTGCATATTAAAGTGAAATTATAATTTACGTATACATATTGATTTTAATGAATAAAAAAAGTAACCGCACAGTGCTTTAAAAATTGTGCGATTATAAGATTTCTTGCTGCATATAGTGTTGCATCGATGCAAAATTGATCCATTATTACGGGTATTATGTCACGTGTTCCCAAATGTTAGCACATGTTTCGAGGGCCACGAAGATGCCAATGGCCCATTGCAAAGGGCCGCTTTGATTTTGAGCGCCACCACGCTGGCCATTTCAATTATGATTGAAAACTGTTATTTGTTCCTGAAAATCGCCAGTTTAGACGATAATTGGTTATATAACTATAGTTTAGCTCACAATTTATGTTATGTAGTTGATATTGCGACTTGCAAGTAATTATATGTATTGGGGTATGTCAGACCCCACCTCACCTCTAACGTTACAATGCTTCACCTCACCTCCAAAGGGTTAAGATAATTGTCTTAATTTTTCTTCGAACCGTCTACGGGTTACTTTTTCTGGACACAGTGTGATCGAAAAATTCAGAGTTTGGTACAGACCATCGACGTATATTAGGTGGACACAGCATAGCACAGCTAAAGTTGTACAGTAAAGTGAAGTTTCCGCCTACTGAACTTTCTGCCATGCATGACGTCAGACAGAGCTAATTAACATACTAGATTCTGTGTCCATCCAATCAACGACCTCAGATAAATTCATATTCATCAATATACGTCGATGGTACAGACCTCTATTGACATCGGTCAACTACGATGAGTCATGTCCGATAATCAGAAGGCGGCTACTGCTGCTGCTGCTGCTGCTGCTGCTGCTGCTGCTGCTGCTGCTGCTGCTGCTGCTGCTGCTGCTACTACTACTACCACCACCAAACGGGCTACGTTTGGAGCATGGAATCACTGCAATTGCTTTCTGAGTTGGGAAGCCGGATAACGAACGCAACACGTACATGATCCACTGGAGACGTCATACATATTCCAGCGGATTTCGGTGACTCTTCCACGGGAACGCCAACTGCCTCTGTGAGCTCTGCAGAGATGATGCTCAGACAATTATAACATAGTTCATTTGTTCAGTCTATACTAAGACAGATTTATTACGCTTGAAAGATGAAGCACGTCAGAAAAGACAGAAATCTAATGGGGGGTTACCTGCAAACCCCTGCACACGTGGAACGGGACCGCTCAGGCATTGTATCGGTGTAAGTCCTGGCGAGTGTATGTATGCATATGTCTGAAAATTCATCAAGCGTTTCTGACGCCGCCAGACAAATTGTAGTACAGATAAATGTCATTGATCTAAGTTACAGCGAGGCCGACTCCTTGTGCGTGAAAAACACAGTCTATGCACGCATAAGCAGACATATCAGTGTATTACATCAACATATTTACATATGCGTACTTAGCTATGCTTACACGCGACCATATCCCATCGAGGAACCTCTTCGGCTTTTTGTCTGTTTCTCTAGTAACCAGAGGGAAAAATGTCAGTCTTCGCAATACAGCCGCCCGCGCTCTCGCGCATAAATGGCCCAAACGATTAACTAGTATGGATTACGCAAAGTTGGTGTAGACAGGACAGAAGCGAAATACTTTGAAAGATATTCATCCTGTAATTACTTAACAGGATGCCGTCTAAGTGTTTCTGGTGGTATTTATATACTCTGCGACCCTTTCGGCAGCTGGGTATTGGTTGCTACGTTTGCACCTTGAATTCATATCTCGTACTAGCAGACACTCTTAAGCAGGTGCAGACCAGACATAGGCCTGTCGCTTGCTCGATGTATGTATGAGCACACTTCAAGATCACACAAGTCACACTAGTATGTGAGCCATTTGCTATGGATAATGAAACGTATTTCAGAAGACAAAATTAATAACGTCATAACAATTCCTATTATAATGTAAATACGTCATATTTGAAGTAATGAACGGAATGTAGAACAATTAAACTCAGCTATGTTACAACAATAATATTAATCTTTATTTACCAATCACACTAGCAAGTATGTTCAAACTCCGCCAATGCTCGTACTTTGGATAAAGGAGGAGGGCGACGCTAATGATCTTTGCTATCACACAGTTCGTTAAACTGAAACTACACAAGTACAAACAAAAAAGAAACTAGATCCTACAGGGTAACAGTCACGTCTGCGAACTACAGAATATTTTACACTGTTGCATTACGTGAATATTTGAAACAAAAATCATCAGAGATGTTATCGATGGTTGAATATTTGTTCAGAAGTCTCCTTTGTTTGACTCATTTTTACAGACTGCGCAAATCACGGCATTCTCAGAAGATTTCAGGTCTCCATATTAGTATTCATCGCCTATTGTTGCAACAACATTTTTGTAGCTAATTTTATGGTATAGTGCTAGACCTCTCCAGAAATTCTTTAGCAAATGCTTTGCAAGCATGTCTTGTGCTGACGTAAAAAATAGATAATTCTATCTTCTTCTCTGATTGGCATTATGATTAGAAAGGTGCCGCTTGTTAGGGAAAAATATTGACCAAGATCGCAACGCAGTAAGCAAGTGTGCTTTCGAGCATACGATAAGTAATTTGTGTCTGAATTAAGCTCTTTGTGCCTGGAATAACTACGGTACTCAAGGGGTGCCAGTTCCAAGCCTGGATGAAGAAGGAGGGCGACGCTAATCCGTGTTGTTATAAAATAGTAACTACATGCATATACAGCAACTAATAATAAAGGGCAGCAGTGATGTTTTGTCGTTCTGCAATTGAAGAGAAAAGATGATGATGATGATGATGATGATGATGATGATGATGATGATGATGATGATGATGATGATGATGATGATGATGATGATGATGATGATGATGATGACGATGATGATGATGATGATGATGATGATGATGATGATGATGATGATGATGATGATGATGATGATGATGATGATGATGATGATGATGATGATGATGATGATGATGATGATGATGATGATGATGATGATGATGATGATGATGGATGAGGAAGTGGCGGAGGAAGTGATGGAAGTGAGGAGAAAGACGAGGAGCAGTTATGATGATGATGACGACGACGATAAAAGTAAGATAACGATAGCGACGACAACGAAGATGATGATGATGATGATGATGATGATGATGATGATGATGATGATGATGATGATGATGATGATGATGATGATGAAGATGATGATGACAATGATGATGATGGTGATGGTGATGATGACGATGACGATGACGATGATCATGATCATGATTATGATGATGGTGATAATGACGACGACGACGATGATAATGATCATGATGATGAGTGAAGAGATGCCTAAGCCACTCATCTGTGGGTAATACTTATCTCCCGAACACCCGGAGTTCGAGGGTGAGTGCTTCGACGACACCTTCCCTCCGCTTCCACCATCCAAATCATGCGCTACATAAATAAGTGAACAGTTAACGCTTAGTTCAGCGTCCTATTCAGCGCTCAACGCAGCGCTGAAGCCGTCCGATTTCATTCGTCGTTCGCTTGAAAGCAACAGAGGAATGCTTAGCTAAGCGGAAAGAATTGGGAGTGACAGGAATAGAGTGGTCGATAGAGGAAAAGGATTGGACGGCAGATCACGCAGACCTACACAGACAGACAGACAGACAGACAGACAGACAGACATACAGACAGACAGACAGACAGACACACAGACAGTGACATACAGACAGAGAGACAGACATACATACAGACAGACAGACACAGTTGGACAAGAGTGATGGAAATTGACAGAGGTGCAAGCAGACGGGGACATGCATTTAGGCAGACAAAGAAACAGGCAGACAGATAGAGTGGCAGATGTGAGCAGTAATAGATTGAGAGGCACACGAAAATTGGAGAATGACAGAAATAGATGGAGGCAAATGGACAAAACGACATGAAGACGTACAGATACAAAGAGACAAACTTACAGAGACAGACAGGCATAGGCAGAGAGAGATGAAGAGACAATGAACGCGAAAGACCGAAACGAAGACAGACAGATGATACACAGACAGTACCATGGAGACACGCACATACACCACGAAAGGTAAGGAATAGAACGAGAACGACAGACAAGACAAAGAGACAGATTGAGGCAGACATGCAGGCAAGGTCAGACAGTCATTCAGGCATCCATAGAATGATGGAAGTGGTCGTTGACATCCAGCGCTATATAAGCGATGACTCCGACCATCACGGCATCAATTGGCCATAACGCCCCCTCTTCCCCGATCCGAACGACCTCTTTAAACAACTAGAAGACCAGATGGCACTGCACGCCTGTCGTAACAACTTCCGCACCGGGGCAAGTAATGGCCATCTAGCAAATGCCATGTGACTCGTCCTTGGGTCAGTCAAGGTCGTATAAGTAAGTAAGTAAGTAAGTATATTTTTTATTAAACCCATTGCAGAAGAGACGCACTCCCATGTACAAACATCGCAGGACAAAATTTAATTCAAAATCAATAGGAGTATAGCATTCTTCCTATAAAATGTTTCCTCGTAATATTGTATGCAGAATGTTATAAGAATGTTAGACTCTGTATAGCCTATGTATGTACACCAAAGTGCGGATATGCAATTGGTTTAATAAAGAATACTTACTTACTTACTTACTTACTTACTTACTTACTTACTTACTTAATTACTTAATTACTTGCTTACTTAATTCCTTAATTAATTACTTACTTGGAAAGATTTACGAATGGATTTCTAAATTTTGCCTTGATGTCTTTTCAACACAACTATTTCTCAAAAACTTTCTTCTAGCCCTCGATGAATTTATTTTTCTGAGTTTTTTTACTTTTTTGTTATCTGTTCCAACTTTTCGTTTTTCTTTTAATCGTTGTAATGTTTCGTGCGTGATAGTATAAATGGAAAGGCTTCGGGGACCGAGGGTTGGACCAGTAAAGCGTACACCAGCAAGACTTTAGACCAACGGAGTAGAACCGCATTATCTGAATGAAATGGACAAGACATGACCGGATTGTTCCCTGAATTGTTCATCTGTCTCTGACACGTCGCAGCGCTCGTTAATAAGCTGGTGCCCACTGGATTGGAGCGCCGTACGTGTTCGCTTGTATACGGGAGTTGTCATAGTTTTGTATAGGCGCCCTTGTAGCGGTATACGACTGTGTTACGGGCCATAGAAATTGTCATTGTTGCTGCTATTACAACTGCTCTCAAGACTACAGTAGCCCTTCAGAAATGTCAGCGCTTTAAAAAACGCTTCCAAATAACACAGTCATACCGGTAGCCTATACAAGGAGGTTGTGATTACTATTGGAGCTACAGTCTGTCCTCGATAGAAACTTTTCTTAAGAAATTGTGTTTTTCAATTCCAGTTTTCAATCATTCTCAATAATCAACGATGTGTTTTCGTTAGCCATCCCGTTGTTTCGGAAAAAGCAAATGAACGTGTTGACTGTTTCGTCCATGACACATTACCGCGTTCGCACAACGCGTCCCACATTTCAAGGATACCTTTTCACGACAATCATTTATATTCATTCACGTGGTTCGTTAACATTCATTCATGAATATCATTAGTATTCATTTGCGAGGATCGTTAATATTCATTAAACTAGAATTCGATTATATTCCTTGAGAGCCTAACGAAGATCTATCTTCTCCAGGTCTATCCGTTCATCAGCCCACCGCAGAGCGCGGAGTGGACTCCATTTAGATCACATCTTCTGCTCTACTTTTAGCCTTCAATCCACATACCCTGAGATCCAAGCGGACTTCATTCATCCTAGAATATATATACAACTTTTGACTCTTTGATGGAATAGCATTACAAGTTTGTGTAACTGTCGGTCTGACAGTTACAGACCGACAGCTATCAGTAACTGTACACAAATGATTTCCCAATGCTGAAATGTTACATGGGGTTTATGGAGACAAAGTTGAACCAACCCGACTCCATATGACATATTGTAAGCATTTATTGGAAAAAGACTAAACAGTATTGCTTAGACCTTCTTTTTTAGACAATGATGGGAGCTATAACAACAACAATACTCTTTAACGCTGCCACTGCTGTATACTCCAGTAGCGCCAGTCCCAAGCCTGGAGAAAGGAGGAGGGCGACGCTAACCATCTTTGTTATTACACAGCATCGTTAAACAGCATCTGAACATGCATGGACCCTTTACTGTAAAAATGGCCGAGGGAAGTGCTAGATATTCTGTGGCTTAAGCCCTGGAAATTATTAATATTCGACCGTTAATAAGATTACGTTCAGTGAAGTGAAGGGCAATAATGAGGGGAAGGTCCCTGCACAGTAACTTCCATGGACGAGGCTCGAACCCGTACTCTCCGCGTTACAGGCCACACACAGACACACACACACATTAGCTATTTTCTATATAGAATTCGTGTTATATAGTTTTTGTCGTATGTGACTGGGAGCTTATATTCGTGCGGCCTTGGGCGATAAATTTTAATGTATTTGCATTTCCACGGAATCAAGTCCCAGAGCACATGGTTCTAACTGACCAGACATTGTTTTGTAACCAAATCATAGCCAAGGCAGTCAAACAAGTAACCAGGGCAGAGAACGATTTATGGCGAGCAGGGCAAAAATTCTGGCAGGTTTGTGGCAGGGCAACTACCAGGGCAAAGGCTTTTTATAAGGGCATTTGCCCTGGCCTGCCCTACTGTAGTGCCGCCACTGCAAATGAACGCCTGCAGGTCTCCTCTGCATCGCCAATCATCTCCTCGATTCCTTTGGTCGTCGACGATAGCATCTTTCTCCGAAAACGTTCTATACGCATTGGCAAATTATATAACATTGACCTGCTTGGCATAATGAAATTAAATGTTTCGCTTTATGACGAGGTGCTTAATAAAACTGTTCTTTATTGTATTTCATTAAGAAGTTACACCGTGTTTATGTCGACAGGCAAAAATTCGATGAAAACATACACTGTAAAATGTTGGAGTCCATACAGACCACGGATATTATGCAATATTGATACCATTTTCATGAACAGTCTGGATGAGTGTCAAAAGCAGACTACTATCGAACTCCCTTCGTGAATAATCCGGTGTCTTGCACAAATGCACATGTCTTGACAAAAGGTATACCCGATTCTCAGCGCTTTGGTAATCTCTAAGGTTCCATCGTGCCACTTGGACGCCCGAAGGTCCAATCGTGTCACTTGGACGTCCGAAGATTCCATCGTGGGACGTGGTGGACTAGACTGTATCTCTAAAAGAACTTTGTCGTTCAGAAGCGAGAAGTGACCTTGACAACCTGTGTCAGTGGACCTTCGACCCTTTCTTGACAGGCCAGTTCCTCCTCCTGCTTCTCCCCATCCCGCACTCTGTGACCAAGGTCGCTGAGAGCTATAGATCGTCTCTTCGCCACGCTGACGTCAGTCTTGAACATCCTGGATCTTCCAGGCAGAAGAGGCGCCCCATGCGGATGTTCGGAGCGCCGATAGCACGCAGTTCCTGCGCAGAGGATCACGCAGAGGAAGCGGCGGAAACTCTTCCGGAAGTTGTCGGACAGGAACGCGTAGAGTATCGGGTTGACGCAGCTGTTCATGTAGGCGAGACAACTACAGGCGATCTTAGCCGCAACGAAGGCGAAGTTATGGTCAGTGTAGTGACCGACGAACTGGATGACCCGGATGAGCTGGAGGGGGAGCCAGCACAGTGCGAAGATGACGACGACGACTATGACGAGGCGGGTGACGCGTCTCTTACCGCGCATGCTCTCACCGGCCGTCTTTCCGCCTCCGGGAGTGACTCCATAGAGCAGTCGCTTCACCATGAGACCGTAGAGGACGCTGACCATTGCGAGTGGAACGACGTAGGCGAACGCGAAGAAACACGCGTAGTAGACCCGTCCGTGGTAGTAGGTCGTCTCTGGGTCGTCGTCGTTGTAGATGAGGGCGTTGAGACAGGCGGACCGTTGCTGCCGGTCGAAGTGATACTCAAAGGTGCGGTGCTCAACGATGACAGGGACATTGACGCTGAGAATGAGAACCCAGGACACGGTCGCAACGATCGTCGCGTTCCTCCCCTTTCGCAGCGTCATGGACCGTACGGGGTGGACGACCGCAAGGTACCGGTCAAAGGACATCATCACGAGGGTGTAGACGCTCGCGTAGGCCGTCACATGTACGACATACTGGTAGATCTTGCACCACCCATCTCCGAATGGCCAGACGGGAATGGCGTAACCGATCGCAGTGAATGGGACGCAGATAACGATGAATAGGAGGTCAGCAACGGCAAGGTTGATGATGAGGACGTTCGTTGTGTTCCGCATCTGACGGTTGGAGGCGACGACGATGATGACGAGAAGGTTCCCCGCCAGGCCGACGAGGGCGATGAGGGAGAAGATGGCGGGCACGACCGCACGGACGACGCCCTCGAAGCGATAGGTGGCGCTGAGGTCGTCGTCGTAGTAGTAGTATTCCGGTTGGCTAAATCCGGTTTCGTGGAGGACGGGGTCCGTCGTTACCGGATATTCAGTCTCGCGCGTCGACATTTATGCGGCGCCCGATGAAGATCTTCAAAGTCTTACATTGATCCAACTGCAAACGAAGAGTAAGAAAATAGCTATGCATAATTGTTATACAGTCACAAGTCACAATCAGCACAGCAATTGATAGCGCCGCTATAGAAGTCATTAGATTATATTACATTGACATGGATTAGATTTAATTGAATTGGATTGGATTAGATTAGATTAGATTGGATTAGATTAATGCAAGCAACAATATCACCAAAGCAACAAAGGCATGAAGAAGCCATTTGTCAGTAAGAGTCATTCAATGTGAATGTTCACATTTTATACGGCGACTGCATAGCCTGGACCCTGCTCATTAAAAAATGACTTGATCGGGAGAGATCTTTCACCACCACTGCCCCTTTGAATGGTTGCCACGCCTTTTAAGGTCCCCGTGTACGGCCCATGCTAGCCCGAGACTTAAATCTCTGATAGTAGCCGCCACAAGGCATCACACGATGCATTCAGGGCATACAGTGAGTTGCAGCAATCCAGAGTTACACAGATATACCCGAACACAGGCAATACACGTGGATGATTGAGACAAGCCTGCAGTCCCGCAAATATGCCGTGGAAGGAAGCCATGCTCCTGTGGTTAGAAACGACCTTTTTTCATGTCAGCGCTGAGAGCCTTGTAAGACGGACGATACAGTTAAGCTTAGAACATCGTAAATGTGGACGACGGAAAGTTGCCGGAGCTTGAATCTAAGCCATTATACGTGTGTATAATTATGCATGTGTACACATAAATACTAAAGACGTTAACATACGTATATATATAATATTATATATATATACATAGATATTATATAGGGCAGTTCCAAACGCTCATAAGTATATATAGACGTTAAGCCGGAATAAAGCTAATGACACGAAATTTACTATGTCTATGTATACTTAATAGTGCATTACATTATATAGACCTATATATGGCACTACTAGAGGATTTATACAGCAAGTCAGTGAGTGCAGTGAGAGTGGACGGAGAATTAACAGAGTGGTTCAAGATCATGGTTGGTGTAAGACAAGGATGCGGACTGTCGCCGGATCTCTTCAATTTGCTCCTGGAAGCAGTGATGAGCCTTGCACTGAGATCTGTAGAGGCAGGAGTCACTATTAATGGTCAGTTGCTCAACAACCTGCGATTTGCTGATGATATTGATTTGGTTGCGGAGATACCGGAGCAACTGCAGGGGCTGACGGATAGAGTCGATGACAGTAGTAAAAGATTGGGCCTTAAAATCAATGTGCAAAAAACCAAAACAATGACCATTGGAAAACAGCATGAAGATCTGGAGATTACACTAGAGAATAAAGCACTTGAATAAGTAACAGAGTTTGTGTATTTGGGAGGTCTGATAACAGAGGATGGCCGATGCACAAAGGACATCAAACGTAGAATTGGTTTGGCGTGTGCCATGTTCGGCAAACTGAACAAGATATGGAAAGGAAACAGCATATCGACAAGAACAAAGATGAAACTGTATGGAGCTTTTGTCATCCCAGTTCTGCTGTATGGATCCGAGTGCTGGTGCATGCGCAGAGAGGATGAGAAGAGATTGCTGGTGGCGGAAATGAGCTGGCTGCGAAGAATACTGGGCAGAAGTAGGAGAGACAAGATCCGAAATGAGGTTACCCGAGAGGAGCTGGGACAGAGGGAGACAGTGGTGGATAAGATCAGGAAAAGAAGGCTCACATGGTTCGGGCATGTGACGAGAATGAACGACAAAAGGCTTCCAGCCACGGCTCTGTATGGACATGTGGAGGGAACACGAAGCCGAGGAAGACAAAGAAAGACCTGGATGGACAATATAATGGAGGATCTGAGGGCACAAAACATGGACATGAGGGAAGCCATGGATAAAATCAGAGACAGAAAGATTTGGAGAAGTCATGTTAAGGACTCATCGTCGGCGCACGCCTGACGGAGGAGAGAGAAGAAGAAGAAGAAGATATATGTATGCGAACATGGTGTGTATATACATTAACCCTCGGGCTACCAAGGGGGGGTGGTTGCCACCCCCCTAGGTTTTTTCCATCTCAAACTTTTTCCGTATGGAATAAAAATTTGACCTTTTAGGTAGCTGTAGGGGGTTCATTTACACACGTTTTGAGGTAAAATGTGAGATGATATCTCACACCGTTCAAAAGTTATACCCAATATACCAGAGGCACCAGGGGGGTGGATACCACCCCCCCTAGATTTTTGACTATATCTTATACGTCATTTAATATTAAGAGACACAAATTATACCATTCTATAGAGGGAATGTGGGGCTACATTTCTGTGGTCACTGAGTTGACCTGAGGCAACCGGAAGTGCTCAAAATAAATAATAATACGCGTAATATGCGTGAAAATGGCTGAATGGAAGGACTCCCCCCCTTAGTTTTTTGTCTGTAGCGTATTCATTTGTCTTCCTTGAAGAGAAACAAAGATACCATTCTTTAGAGGGAATGAAGGGCTTCATTTGCATACCTACATCTTTGTCTTTTGAATACCGGAAGTGATCAAAATAAATAATAATACGCGTAATCTGTGTGAAAATGGCCGAATACAGCATTACAACGTAAACCGATATATATGTATGGATATATATGTATGGATGTACATTTATACTATATAAACATGTGTAGGGATGATTTTGTGTATCTTTTATACATAGATTAGTTTCAAAACACACATAATCTTATATTTGTTTATCCAAAAAGTACAAAATTTACGCAATAATATACAATATTGCTAATTAATGGGTTCCGTTGTTAAAAGTGATGTAATTTCGAGGTGCATTCACATAATGTACAACTAAATATACCATTCTGTGCAGAAATGAATGCTAAATCCATTGCTATATTACAAGTTATGATATGTGAAACCAAACACGAAATCCAGGGGGTAGTCCGTGTTACAAAAAAAGCTTGGTAGCCCTAGGGTTAAATATGTAAGTATATATATAGTATATATATATGTATGCAAAAACTATGCATGGGCATGTATATATATATATATAGACTTAATGACGTCCTCTACAGGCAGGTCTGTGCATCCAGAGAGGCCGTTTAACACTTTAACGACGACCTGCATTGGCTTCCCAGTCGCTTTTACTACACGATTGTCGTTAAAGTGTTAATGTCTTTTATCAATCAGATCGTGAAGTAACCTAGTCGACAAAGACCAGAACATATTTGTCTAGACGAACGCCACTGTGCATGTTCTCGAATCTGGATTATATCAACAAACAACAGTAAACTGTTTCGCCGCGAAGATGTTTTGTCTACGTTCACTCCCGTTCCTTATATAGTAGCTGCTCGTCTCAAGTTCAACAACCGATTCAAATGCAACACAGGAACCTCGACTATGGAATAACCTGTCCTTTGGAATCCGAAAATTCTCAGTTCCTTCAAGAATACCCATCATTGTCTGCCCACGACTCCTCTACTTCGCACTCCACATGCTTTCCACTCAAAATGAAAGTCCAACCGCTTCAAGAATGAACACCCTAGTCCATCCAATCTCCCACCTTCTAAGCTCTCTCGTCCTCAACGAAACCCGCCTTAGCATCTCCTCTGCCTCCTCTTCAGTCTCTCTGGCAACCGGACTAATCCACCCAATCCTAATCCTACCCTAATCCATCCAATCCTAATCCTACCCTAATTCATCCAATCCTAATCCTACCCTAATCCATCCAATCCTAATCCTACCCTAATCCATCCAATCCTAATCCTACCCTAATCCATCCAATCCTAATCCTACCCTAATCCATCCAATCCTAATCCTACCCTAATCCATCCAATCCTACGCCTACCCTAATCCATCCAATCCTAATCCTACCCTAATCCATCCAATCCTAATCCTACCCTAATCCATCCAATCCTAATCCTACCCTAATCCATCCAATCCTAATCCTACCCTAATCCATCCAATCCTAATCTTACCCTAATCCATCCAATCCTAATCCTACCCTAATCCATCCAATCCTAATCCTACCCTAATCCATCCAATCCTAATCCTACCCTAATCCATCCAATCCTAATCTTACCCTAATCCATCCAATCCTAATCCTACCCTAATCCATCCAATCCTAATCCTACCCTAATCCATCCAATCCTAATCCTACCCTAATCCATCCAATCCTAATCTTACCCTAATCCATCCAATCCTAATCCTACCCTAATCCATCCAATCCTAATCTTACCCTAATCCATCCAATCCTAATCTTACCCTAATCCATCCAATCCTAATCCTACCCTAATCCATCCAATCCTAATCTTACCCTAATCCATCCAATCCTAATCCTACCCTAATCCATCCAATCCTAATCTTACCCTAATCCATCCAATCCTAATCTTACCCTAATCCATCCAATCCTAATCCTACACTAATTCATCCAATCCTAATCTTACCCTAATCCATCCAATCCTAATCCTACCCTAATCCATCCAATCGTAATCCTACCCCAATGCATCCAATCCTAATCCTACCATAATCCATCCAATCTTCCGCCTTCCAAGTGTTCACGTCCTCAGCTGCTCTGCCTCCTCTCTCTCAGGTCTCTCTGGACACCGGACCCGGATCTTCACTTGACAGCCCCTCTGACATAAAGCAGCGCTCCTGAATAAGCCGGTGTCCTGCGCTTAGCCTTGGAGCGCTTAAGAAATATGTAGCTTACGATTACGGCTACGACGGTCCCTATAATTATCAGTACGCAGCGGCGCCGTTCTGGCGCTGATACGAGTTCCCGCCGTTGGATCCCGCGCATTGAAGCGGGGCCAAGCCTCCGTTTCAGCTGAGACAGACTGGAGACGGACTGGAGACGGATTGGTCCCTGCTGGCCCTATCTCGGACCTCCGCTCAATCAACCATCCGCTGTCAGTTAAATTTAAACTCGGCCATCAATCAATCAAACCTTGAACATCAATCGAAGTTCACTGACAAATACGTAGGGTCTATATCTGAATTCATGAGGTGCTGTAGAGGTAATGGCTGATAACGCAGACACCGTAGCAACCAGATTGCCCGTATTATCATCAGTATTATTATCAATATTATTATCAATGTTTTATTATCAGTGTTATTATCACTATTATTATTTTTTTTAAAGTTTAAATGACTTAACAAATATTGTTGTTGTTATTATTATTATTATTATTATTATTATTATTATTATTATTATTATTATTATTATTATTATCATCATCATCATCATCATCATCATCATCATCATCATCATCATCATTATTATTATTTATAGTTGTTGTCGTTGTCATTGTTGTCGTTGTCAAACTCATCTGGCGCCGCAAAGTAAAAGTCTAGACAAGAAGGACACAAAAGCACAGTTTGTCAAACTAAGAACAAAGCATTAAATTGTGTCACATGATAACAGCCAGCTGATTGTATGAGGCTTTCTATAGTTGACGAGAGTCTGCTTAAAGTCTTCTCGGTTGCATTTCATTCCACACAAATCAACGTATGAATGTTCTGGCCAAGTAATTTCTGACATTCCCAGACATACATTGAATTGAAGGGTATGATGGATTATTGGAGGAATTTCCAGAGATAAGATTGATCGGTCGAAAATAATTTTTCATAATTTCTGGTTTGAGCCAATAACCGACCTAGATATGTCAAACATGAACAATGAATGTCAGGATGAATAGAACGCCATGTCTATGGACGACAACATTCATAAACAACAACGACAACAACAACGACAACAACAACGTGATCATCCGAATAAGAGCCCAATGACCGAATCACCGCCTCTGAACGGTTCCACACTAGGCTATTACTGTGGGTCAAATAATAGCTTTTTATCTCCACCTGGTTTCTCCGAAAAACGCGAAACAAATTAACGATTACCGATATATTGGCCTACATTTTTTCTTGTTCTCGGCATTTAACTCTCCTCCAAAAAGAAAGGAAAAAAGGTTTAAATTAGATTTAGGCAGTCAGCATTGTATCGGTCGATTGTGAATTTTTTACGGGGTTTTCGAAAATAAAAGCCCATAATTATATCTATAATCTAAGAGGCAAATCTCCAGCCATATTGTCAAAGTTAAAGCATCCCTAGAGACTCTACTTTAGCTGCCTTTACACAGATATAGATTCTTTCTTTCACCGTGAGAGAAGAAATATTGTTTTAACAAAGAGTAGGCCCAGTAGTAAGCGTTACGAAATATACATAAGAAACCCATTCACCATTGTTCTCATATTTTGTTGTCTTAGAGGATTCTCATGTCCTGCATATGAACTATACTGTAAGGGTTTCTGTAGAACAGGCTGTATCATATATGCACAACATGACAAAACCTATATATAATTATTGCGGATGAGTAACTGAATTAATTAGACATCGAGGTTAGGGCTATTATCGGCCTGCGGTCGCCCAGCCTAGAGCGCAAAATATTATTTATAGCATGTCAATTTCAGTGGCCTAACCGAACAGGATGATATAATTATATGTTTATATAATTATGCTGACGTGTCTATTTGGCCTCGTCAGTCTATTCGACGCCTTTGTAACAGTGTTTCGTAAATTGTTTGTCATGTACATAAGACATAAGACATTTTTATTGTTCCCCAGAATGAATACATACAGTACATGTGCTTATTTTTAACAATGAATAAGAATAACATCACATAGTAAATAATGACAGTAGTTTAAGGGTTCATAGGCACACCTAAAGGGACAAGTCCCGCTGGGCAGGGGCCTACTTACTAAGTGATTAGTGCAGCAAGATGACAGAAGTTGGTTGTGTTGAGTGGATGTAAGGGACATTGTTTACATATTTATGGACAATTTAACTACAGAACAATAGGGGAGAAAAACACTTTAGTGGAGCAAGAACTCAGACATCATCAACAAGCAGTTGCAAAAAACACACCAAATGAAACCATAAATGAAACAGAAAAAAGAAAAATTAAACAACGTCATCTACAAGCAGTTGCAAAAAACACACCAAATGAAACCATAAATGAAACAGAAAGAAGAAAAATTAAACGTTGTTTAATGTGTGTGCACGCAAGAGATTTTTAAAATGAATGAGGCTCTTAGCAGTACGAATATTGGTTGGTAAGTTATTCCATAATACAGGGCCCTGAAATTTTATTGAAAACTTACGGGCATTAGTTCTTGCAGCTATACTTCTATAATCACTGTTGCTTCTAGTGAGGCCAGGATGCAGTACAGGAGTGAAGTAGGACGAAAAGCAGGAGGGAAGTAGGTTGTTAGTATACTGATACATAAATTCGCAGGTTTGTATAAATTTGATTTGCCTAAGATTTAAAAGTTTATATTCCAGGAAGAGTGGTCCAGTGTGAGAGTAGCCAGGAGATTTTGAGATGACTCTTAAGGCCTTTTTTTGTAAAATCTTCAAGCCATTGAGATGTGTATCATAGGTAGAAGACCAAATCAGGTTACAGTATGTGAGGTAAGGATATATAAGAGTATAATAAAGGTCTGTTAATACATATAACGGTAGCATAGGATAATGATGCCTATGTTTTTTTTTAGCTTATGTAATGTGTGTTTTCATTTTATTTTGTGGACTCCTAGGAATTTTGTTGTCAAGACTTCAGGAATGGTTATGTTATCAATAAGCAGTTCATTAGTAGTAGTGGGTATTTGCTTTTTTGTCGAACGAAAAATAATATAATTAGTTTTACTGAGGTTTAGGGATAGTTTATTAGCTTTGAACCAATCACTAGCTGATGTTAGTTCACTATTTGCTAGCTGGAATAGCTGGTCATATGAGGCATGGGACAAGAAAACATTGGAGTCGTCAGCAAATAGGATGTAGTGTAAGATGGAGGAGGAGTTAGGGAGATCATTTATATATATCAAGAACAAGAGAGGCCCAAGAATTGAGCCTTGCGGAACTCCAAACTCGATGAGTTGGAGATTAGATAGCCTGCCATTACATGATACTTTTTGGTATCGATTAGTTAAATAGCTTTTAAACCAATTAAGAGCATTTCCTCTAATGCCATAGTGTTCCAGCTTGGCCAAGAGAATTTTGTGGTCCACCGTGTCAAAGGCGAGGTCAAGAAATATGCCCATAGAGTGTCCATGGCCATAGTTATTTTGTCCTGTATGTCAAGCAAGGACATAGAGGTAGAGTGACCAACTGGTTGAAGTTGGAGAGGGTATAACAGATATACAAGAGTAAGCGAGCCTACATTACTTTTTCAAACAATTTCGAGAAGAAAGGCAGTATTGAAATTGGTCTATAATTAGTAACTTCAGTTTTTATACCTTGTTTGTGTATTGGCAAGACCTTGGCGATTTTTGCCTCAGCAGGAACTACTCCATTTTTAAGTGAGCAGTTGATTATCTCAGCTAAAGGGGCGGCCAGAAATTCCAGTACAGGGGATAGTAAATGTGGATTCATGTCATCTGCGCCAGAGCTATGTGTTGATTTAAAAGTCTTATTGATGGCAATTAATTCTTGAGGACAAGTTGGTATAAGGACAAAAGAGTTTAAGGATGACCTGAAATCCTTTATTTGATGGAGGTATTTTATTTGATAGTGCTTTTGCCATTCCCGTGAAATAAGAATTAAAGTGTTCTGCCATTGTATTAGGATCAGATATTAACTCTCCATTTAGATTAATTTCATTTATCCAAGTGTCCTTATTTTCAGTTTTGACAATCTTCCTTACACCTGCCAGGTTTTTTTTATATCCTTATTGTATTTGATAAATTCATTCGTGTAGTAGGATTAATGTACTACTTTGTATACGGTACTTCCAGGAGTAGGATTTTTTATGTATTTAATATAGAGTTTTTCTTTCTTTTTTATAGAATTTAGAAGGCCCTGGGTCATCCAAGGTTGATGAAATGTGTTTTTTTTGGAAAATTTTTTTGGTTTTAGGGGAAGGCTTTATCATAGCTAGCTTTGATTACATTTACAAACAAATTATATGCTTGACTGGGATCATTTTCATTGCAGGATGCTATAATTGGAGCCCAGTCTACATTAGATAATGTACTTTTAAACATTTCAGAGGCTTCCTTAGTTGTTGTTCGTATCATTTCAATCTTCCCCATATTTTGCATGCGGCTTAGTTTGGGTCCAGGTTATGATAGGTAGATGGTCAGATATGTCAGATGTTACTATGGCAGAGTCGATAATACAGTCAAGAGAATTTGTGAATGTATTGTCTATTAGGGTTGCTGTAGTCGGGGTGATTCTAGTCGGTTGCAAAATCAATGGGAAAAAATGATGGACAATCATGCATTCAATGAAATCATTTGTAGGGGTATGGTTGTCAAATGCTAACAAGTCAATATTAAAATCGCCAGTTAAAAAAAGTTTCTTCCTGTTGTTCTTCCCTATAGTCAAGTTTTCCATTAGCGAGTCAAATTGCATATTGAATTCATCCAAGTTCGAGCCTGGCGGTCTGTATACAACACCAATCAAAATAGGCGTACCCTTACCTTGGGGAATACTAATGAATAGGTTTTCAAATGCAGTTACAGTCATAGAGGTAGAGAGATCTTCTTTTAAAAATTCAATGTCACGTCTAACAAAAAACCCAACCCCTCCCCCTCTCCCCTCCTTTCTGCTCTTGTGAATAAAGTTGTAGCCCGGTAGTGATGGTATCTGCCATTAGTTCGGGCAACCAGGTCTCACTGCCAATGTAGGTACTAGCCATCTACTGATTTTGATGGCATCGGTGGTGTTGACATTGTTGTTCGCGGAGGTCGCGGCAGTGGTGGTGGTAGCGGATGTCACAATAAGTTTTGGTGATGATCCGATGATGCTATTGATAATCATGGTTTGAAATAGTTCTAGTGCTATAATAGTCCTTTACGATAATGACAGTGATGAAAACAGTAAGATGACAATTTTAGTGCCATTGTCATATTCACATAATTATAGGCCTACATCGCTTAATGACTACTATAATAATTCCACTCAAAAATCTGAATGTAATACTAAGTCTTGCATATGATTGTCTTGCAAGTGATGTGCTGTAGTATATGAGGCGATTTGAAAGTGAAGCAACCAACTGAAGAAGGAAAGCCTACTGCCATTATGTCCCGTGCTTTTCAACCTCTAAAAGTCCACATAAAACTGTTTCCAGAATGACTTCTCAATACTCAAAGACTTTTGCTCTTTTTCTTCACTGTGGAGAATTAATGTCTACATAGCTTCCTCTGTCTTTCTTTCGTCTCCAAGCAAGAAAGAAGGCCCTTGATTCGATCATTTTCTGTATCTGTCAAACGATGCAACCGTAGAGTGCAAGATGAAGAGAACCAACGTTTATTACACAAAGAAAGAGAAGATGAGCGTCTGCGTCAACGTCTGGCAAGGGAAGCAAGAGAAAATGATGTCCGTCGTCAAAGAAAACAAGCTGAGGAATATGAGCGACAACGTCTAATAAAAGAAGCAAGGGACAATGATATCCGACGTCTCAGAAAACTAGCTGAAGAAGATGATCGCCGACGTCTACGAAAACAAGCTGAGGAAAATGAGCGACAACGTCTAATAAAAGAAGCAAGACAAGATGAGCGTCGACGTCTAAGAAAAGAAGCAGAAGAAGCTGAGCGCCAACGTCTAAAAAGAGAAACTGAGGAAGATGCTCGCCAACGTCACGAGAGAGTAGCAATAGAAAACGAGCGCCGACGTTTACGAGAAGAAGCTGAGGAAATTGATCGCCAGCGTCTAATAAGAAAAGCAAAACAAGATGTTCGCCAATGCATAAGAAAAGAAGCTGTTGAAGATGAGCGCCAACGTCAAGAAAGAAGAGCAAGAGAATATGATCGCAGACGTCAAAAAGAGTATCAACATCGAAAATGAGCATCAACTTCTAATTATTGCACGGAGAAGAGCAATAATGATCGCTCAGAACAACCGATCGTATCAACAAGAGCAAATGAGTGGCCTACTATGAATTGGCAGCGTATGGCGATACGAATGAACCTGTAGCGTATGACAAAGTAAATGAAGTTACCATCTTTGACGCGAAGTAGCTTAGTGCAAGTTCCTAATAAGCTTTTAGCATAGGTTCGAATGCATACTTACCGCTTTATAAGACTGGGAGTCTTCAACATTTTCTCAGAAAGATACTGTATTCAAATCATAAATAAACAATTGAAGTGCGCTTATTACTATGCATTGAAGCTTTTGTGCCAGCTTCACGAACGTACGTCAACTAACTATTTTATTTCCCACTGTCTTAAGAGTTCAGAAGTGAACACAAAACTAGACTTCAGAGCATGCATTAGCGTTGTTAATAATGAATGAACAACTTGCTCAAGGTCTCTTTATGAAGTAATTGTCTCAAGCGAGCCTGAAACCCATACTCTCCGCGATACAGGCCGATCTCTCTAAACGATTGGATAGATGGATGGATGGATGGATGGATGGATGGATGGATGGATGGATGGATGGATGGATGGATGGATGGATGGATGGATGGATGGATGGATGGATGGATGGATGGATGGATGGATGGATGGATGGATGGATGGATGGATGGATGGATGGATGGATGGATGGATGGATGGATGGATGGATGGATGGATGGATGGATGGATGGATGGATGGATGGATGGATGGATGGATGGATGGATGGATGGATGGATGGATGGATGGATGGATGGATGGATGGATGGATGGATGATCCATCCATCCATAATACATCCATTTATGTATCACTCTGTTCACCTTCTCATGTGAATCTGACCATCTGTGAAAGCAGCAAGGCTATTACATGACAAGACACAGTAAAATTAGCAAATGTATAATAGCTTAATGTTAACCAACTATTATAAGACCTAAGCCAACTACAATAATTATTATTATCAGTTCATGGTAGCCTAATTATCGCGTGCATACATCCTAATCTTCGTTAGCCTTACTGATTTACTGATTATATGGACTTGGTCGTTCAAATTTTGACAGTTACTTGAGATCCTACAATGCAACAATTACATCAGTAATATTTTAATTACATATTCGCAAACTTATTTAGCGCCATTTCAAGAGAAACATTCAGAGGCGTTCCCTCCAGGACAACCCGAATTTATCTAGCTCCACTACATGAACACCGCCAAAGGCAGCCATGCAGTCTCGTCACGTTCTACCAGACCCAAGACCAGACAATAGATAATTATATGCATATGGATGGATGGATGGATGGATGGATGGATGGATGGATGGATGGATGGATGGATGGATGGATGGATGGATGGATGGATGGATGGATGGATGGATGGATGGATGGATGGATGGATGGATGGATGGATGGATGGATGGATGGATGGATGGATGGATGGATGGATGGATGGATGGATGGATGGATGGATGGATGGATGGATAGATAGATAGATAGATAGATAGATAGATAGATAGATAGATAGATAGATAGATAGATAGATAGATAGATAGATAGATAGATAGATAGATAGATAGTGTATCCTCTTTCATCAGCGAAATAAAAATCTGCTCTGGGACTGTTTAGTGTTATTTCTCACTTTTATATCTGAAGTGCTGGGGATCAAAGCTCGAGGGTACGTACCATACGCATTCAATTTTTTGAAAGGTACGCACGTATTTTAGCGTACCCTATTTTAGGGTACGTAAACAATAAAAAAATACGTTAACCAGGTCATTGCTCATTATAAGAATGTTCATTTAATTTAGGCAAACAATCACAACCCAGTATACAGCGTAGTTAATTGCTGCAATGCTATATTGTTATGTTTATCAGGCATGCATTGCACTTAATGCACTAATGTCAGATTATACGTAAGCTATCATGGGTCACCGAGTAAACCATAAATAAAATTTTCGTGTTCGATACGTACCATACGCGTATTTTAACGTATTCTATTTTAGGGTACGCGTACCCTCGAGCTCTGCTGGGGATACACTGCTTGACAAACTGCTTAGACAGTCGTCGGAAACTTAGTTCAGACAACTATGTAGAAATGAGAGCAAGTCGTGCATAACAGCGCACGTATCCAGGATTAACGACTAGTCATCCATATCAATGATCTTTGTCAAGGAAAGGAGGCTTCAACCATGTAAAACTACGCTAAATGGCAGACTTCAACTCGTTCCCTGTAATCTTGGCAATCAGAGCTTATAATCATTCATAACAAGTAGTCAATGTGCGTGCATTTGTGCAGCACATAATTATCCTGGACTCTGATATTCAATTGACATCTCTGCACAAACACTCTTATGCGTAATAGCGCTCGTGAATAAGCAGGTGTCGATACGATTACGATAACCCATAAGGGCTACATTTAGGAAGACAGTGTTAAAAGACTGACATAATGAAAGGTCATTTCAAGACCAAAAGTCAAAATCAAGGAAAATGGCCACAGATAAGCCAAATGTTGTTTGATTTGGGTGGTTGTCAGTTGTGGTCAATTGTCTTGATTTTGACTTTTTTTATCTTCAAGTGACCTTGGTTTGTGTTAGTCTTTTACCAGTATGTCATCTTAAATGTAGCACTTATAGACCCGAGCAAGGAGGTAAATCAATTGCCCAAATGGAACAATATTTGGCAGAGTTATGGCCATTTCCCTGATTTTTCTCTTAAATTGACCTATTTTACCTTTAAACAACCTTGAATTGTTTTACATTTACTAGCTTGGTTTCTTACCACAGGTAGTAGGGGACTGCGAGTATACCCGTACCCGCGGGTTTACCCGTACCCGACCCGTACCCGCGGGTCGGGTACGGGTCGGGTACGAATTTCACGGGTCGGGTCGGGTACGGGTAGGGTCATCACGGGTACGGGTATACCCGGCTTTACCGGTGCCGACGTGAAATTTTGGGGTTACAAGTCATCGTTACATATAATATAGAATGTCGGCGCACAATGACCCTGACCGTGTCTGCAACGTACTATTAACAGTTACTTAGTGTTCTAGCTTACAGCATATACCTGTATATACCAAGGAGATAAAATGTACAATGCAATTGAGACACAGTTGCATGTGACAGGTTCCATAAGTTGACTGCCTATTATCATTACTGCTACTACTACTACTACTACTACTACTACTACTACTACTACTACTACTACTACTACTACTACTACTACTACTACTACTACTACTACTACTACTACTACTACTACTACTACTACTACTACTACTACTACAACAACAACTACTACTACTACTACTACTACTACTACTACTACTACTACTACTACTACTACTACTACTACTACTACTACTACTACTACTACTACTACTACTACTACTACTACTACTACTACTACTACTACTACTTCGCCATCTACTGTGATGCCTTGTGCAGTAGACACCGGAGCAATAGAAGTTGCTAATTACATTACTTCTATTACTATATCTACTAGATCAACAACTACTACTACTACCACTACTATCGTGATCATCATCAGCCTATTTATTATTATCACTGCATGCTGAGTTGTAAGCCTATTGGCCAGGTAGGATCAGGGACTTTAGGAAGGCCTGTTAATGACGTGACGGGTACTGTGCGGCTACGGGTATACTCTCGGATACGGGTAGGGTCGGGTAGTAATTTTGAGTACGGGTCGGGTACGGGTACGGGTAACGGTTCTGTGTTACGGGTACGGGTAACAAAAATGCTGTACCCGCAGACTTCTAACAGGTAGCCCTTATCAAGACGAGAAACTCAAGTAAGAATTACCCAATTAAACAAAGGCAGCCCATTAGGGGTGGTCAGAACAATGATACATCGCAGAAACCATTCATACCCTGGTTTTTACCATTATTCTGTTCATATGCTGTCTATCAATATTTGTTTTAGAATTTTAAAATTTTGTCTTGAGGTCCCTCAAAGCCCCCGAACCATAAACTACTTAAATTCCCAGGACTGAAGACTCCCATGCTCGGGTCTTGGAACTTGGGTCCATTGTCGATTTACTCCTTTTATCAAAAAAGTTAGAGACTGATTTCGGTGACCTTTTGCTGTTTGTTTGTTTCGATGAGAGCTACATCCGGTTAATATAGACTCTAAATTCTGGGTCATTCGAGGTCATTTCAAGGTAAGAATAAACGGAATGTAGCAAAAATTGAAGAAAAATGATGAGATCATGGCTAATAATTCTATTCTATTCTTACCCTATTTATGGATTTATAAAGCGCCACTCACAGTACAACCTAATCAGAGGCGCTTCCAGTGCGAATAATTGTTGATATCGTACATGGCCAACATCACTTTCAACTGTAAGAATAGTTGGTTTAGTGGGAACAGTAATATATATATATATACCCCGTCTTCTGTAATGAAAGCGTGACGTTAAAGAGCTATGAGACTACCACACCGAACAAAGTGCTTTGCTCGAGGAAAAGAATGCACATTTGTTGCTATGAAAGTTTTTGCCTCAAAACAAGAAAAAGGTACAGTCTTGGATCAATGAATAAGTACAGTGCTGTGCGTTTGCAGTACTTCTCAATAAAGAAAATTCTTACTTACTTACTTACTTTTTGTTCCCCGTGTTAGGACCACAATGGCTCAAACCAGATCCTTTGACTGCATAGGTCCTCCCTGTGGAATAGACTTCCTCCATCTCTACGTTCTACAATCCTCTCTGGTAGCATCTCTACCTCTTTCTCTCTCCTTAAAACCTTCCTTTTCTCTCGGAGTACCTCGTACTGGGAGAGGCTTATGCTATGAGAATCGCTTTATAAATGATAAAATACAATACAATACAATACTTTGTACGTGTAACTTGTAGAAAATGTATTTTAAATGTCAGTATTCTCTCTGTCAGTTTTAAAAACTGAGGGGTGATCAGAATGTAATAATATTATTAATTTTTTAACCGTGTTCAAATTTGCGAACGTGCATTAATTAGACTTTGAATTTGGTTTATTAAGAAAACTGAATAAAACAAATACTGAAGGAATCACACTTCGCGATTAATTGACCCAAGTTTATCAGCGATAGAAAACAAACTTCGTTCACTTTGAAGTTGGTGTTTAAAAATAAATTAATAGGCAAACTGAGTGCAGAATTTCCTTTCCCTGTTAGTGTATCCTCTTTCATCAGCGAAAGAAGAAAAAACCTGTTGTGACTGTCTAGTGTTATTTCTCACTTTTATATCTGAAGTGCTGGAGATACACTGCATACCGATGCTTGACAAACTGCTTAGACAGTCGTCAGAATTTAGTTCCGAGACAACTATGTAGAAATGAAGGCAAGTCGTGCATAACAGCGGACGTATCCAGGATTAACCTTCGGAGGCCGAAGTGGGGTAGATTTCTACCCCAGCGGTGTTTGGATGTTGATTGCGGAGTAGCTGTAGGTAGTCATAACTTGACGTTCCATATGTTTACAAGTTAACACCCCCGACAAATTCCCACACTAAAACGGTCATCATGTCATGTTGTCTGAGAAAGTTATTTCAGTTCAAAGTGTCATGGGGTAGAAATCTACCCCACTTCGGCCTCGGCGTTACAATTTTTTCGTTCATAATGAAGATGTATTTATAGCAGATATTACTCAAAATGTGTGTATCTAAGCTCATAGATAAGCTATAATGACAAATGAAGTGTCCTTTGTGATAGTTCCAAGGTCAAGGAATCGAACTATCGCATTGGCAATAGTGTGCGAATAGAACTATCCAAGATGGCGGCCAATATGGCCGCCGAAACTCAAAATGTGTATATCTACGCTCATAGATAAGCTAGAATGACAAATGAAGTGTCCACTGTGATAGTTCCAAGGTCAAAAAATCGAACTATCGCATGGGCAATAGTGTGGGAATAGTACTATTCAAGATGGTGGCCAATATGGCCGCCGAAACTCAAAATGTGTATATCTACGCTCATAGATAAGCTAGAATGACAAATGAAGTGTCCATTGTAATAGTTCCAAGGTCAAGGAATCGAACTATCGCATTGGCAATAGTGTGGGAACATAACTATCCAAGATGGCGGCCAATATGGCCGCCGAAACATAAAATGTGCATATCTAAGCTCATAGAACTGATAAGCTACAATGACAAACGAAGTGTCCATTGTAATAGTTTCAAGGTCAAGGAATCGAACTATCGCATTGGCAATAGTGTGGGAATAGAACTAGCCGAGATGGCGGCCATATGAATATGAGCGTAGATATTTACATTTTGAGTTTCGGCGGCCATATTGGCCGCCATCTTGATAGTTCTATTCCCACACTATTGCCAATGCGATAGTTCGATTCCTTGACCTTAAACCTCTCATAATGGACACTTCATTTGTCATTCTAGCTTATCTATGAGCGTAGATATACAAATTTTGAGTTTCGGCGGCCATATTGGCCGCCATCTTGGATAGTACTATTTTCACACTATTGCCAATGCGATAGTTCGACTTGTTGACCTTGAAACTATTACAATGGACACTTCATTTGTCATTCTAGCTTATCTATGAGCGTAGATATACACATTTTGAGTTTCGGCGGCCATATTGGCCGCCATCTTGATAGTTCTATTCTCACACTATTGCCAATGCGATAGTTCGATTCTTTGACCTTGAAACTATTACAATGGATACTTCATTTGTTATTATAGCTTATGTATGAGCTTAAATATACATATTTTTGAGTTTCGGCGGCCATATTGGCCGCCATCTTGGATAGTACTATTCCCACACTATTCACAATGCGATATTTCGATTCCTTGACCTTGGATATATTAGAATCGACACCTCATTTGTCATTATAGCTTACCTGTGAGCTGAGATATTACATATGTCTTTGGGGTAGAAAACTACCCCACTTCGGCCTCCGTGTCCAGAAACGGAGCTTCGGCCTCCGAAGGTTAACGACTAGTCATCCATTTCAATAATTATCTTTGTCAAGGAAAGGAGGCTTCAACCATGTAAAACTACGCTAAATGGCAGACTTCAACTCGTTCCATGTAATCTTGTCAATCAGAGCTTATAGGGCCTACTCGTTCATAACAAGTAGTCAATGTGCGTGCATTTGTGCAGCACATAATTATCCTGGACTCGGATATTCAATTGACATCTCTGCACAAACACTCTTATGCGAAATAGCGCTCGTGAATAAGCAGGTGTCGTTACGATTACGATAACCCATAAGGTCTACATTTAGGAAGACAGTGTTAAAAGCCTGACATAAAGAAGGTCATTTCAAGGTCAAAAGGTCAAAATCAAGGAAAATTGCCATAGATAAGCCAAATGTTGTTTTATTTGAGTGGTTGTCAGTTGTGGTCAATTGTCTTGATTTTGACTTTTTGATCTTCAAGTGACCTTGGATTGTGTTAGTCTTTTACCAGTATGTAATCTTAAATGTAGCCCTTATAGACCCGAGCAAGGAGGTAAATCAATTGCCCAAATGGAACAATATTTGGCAGAGTTATGGCCATTTCCCTGATTTTTCTCTTAAATTGACCTATTTTACCTTTAAACAACCTTGAATTGTTTTACATTTACTAGCTTGGTTTCTTACTACAGGTGGTAGGGGACTGCGGGTATACCCGTACCCGCGGGTTTACCCGTACCCGACCCGTACCCGCGGGTCGGGTACGGGTCGGGTACGAACTTCACGGGTCGGGTCGGGTACGGGTAGGATCATCACGGGTGAGGGTATACCCGGCTTTACCCGTGCCGACGTGAAGCTTGGGGGTTACAAGTCACCGTTACATATAATATAGAATGTCGGCGCACAATGACCCTGACCGTGTCTGCAACGTACTTTTAACAGTTACTTAGTGTTCTAGCTTACAGCATATACCTGTATATAACAAGGAGATAAAATGTACAATGCAATTGAGACACAGTTGCATGTGACATGCTCCATAAGTTGACTGCCTATTATCATTACTACTACTACTACTACTACTACTACTACTACTACTACTACTACTACTACTACTACTACTACTACTACTACTACTACTACTACTACTACTACTACTACTACTACTACTACTACTACTACTACTACTACTACTACTACTACTACTACTACTACTACTACTACTACTACTACTACTACTACAACAACTACTACTACTACTACTACTACTACTACTCCTACTACACCTACTACTACTACTACTACTACGCCATCGGTTGATGCCGTGTGCAGTAGACACCGGCGCAATAGAAGTTGCTAATTACATTACTTCCATTACTATATCTACTAGATCAACAACTACTACTACTACCACTACTACTATCGTCATCATCATCAGCCTATTTATTATTATCACTGCATGCTGAGTTGTAAGCCTATTGGCCAGGTAGGAATAGGGACTTTGGGAAGGCGTGTTAATGACGTGACGGGTACTGTGCGGGTACGGGTATACCCGCGGATACGGGTAGGGTCGGGTAGTAATTTTGAGTACGGGTCGGGTACGGGTACGGGTAACGGTTCTGTGTTAGGGGTAAGGGTAGCAAAAATGCTGTATCCGCAGACTTCTAACAGGTAGCCCTTATCAAGACGAGAAACTCAAGTAAGAATTACCCAATTAAACAAAATATTGGCTGAGATCTGACCATTTTTTGATATTTGCTAAATTTCGTTTATTCTGACCTTAAAATGACCTTGAATGACCCTGACTTTAGTATCTATATTTTGCCTGGATGTAGCTTTCGTCGAGAAAAACACAGCAACTTACAGTTCGTCCAAATGGGACTCTTCCTTAATTTATTTTGATAAAAAGAGTAAATCAGAGTGAACCCAAGTTCCAAGACCCGAGCATGGGCGCCTTCAGTTCTGGGAATTTAAGTAGGGTATGTCCGAGGGCTTTGAGCGACCTTAGAATAACATTTTACAATTCTGTAAAAATATATGTTGACAAAATATGAATCGAATAATGGGGCAAACTTGAGTATGGGTGTTTTCTGCGATGTATCATTTTTCTGGACACCTCTAAAGTAGCTTGTTAGTCTAGAGTGTGTACATTTGTGAAGCACATAATTATCCTAGACTCGGATATTCACTTGACATCTCTTGAAAAACTCTCTTTTGCGAATTAGCGCTCGTTAATAAGCAGGTGTCAACCACTTAGCTTTAGAGTTGCGCTGTATAAATTTGAATGCTATGGTTACGTTACAATTAAGATATCCTGGTACAGCACTCAATGCAAAAACTATGATAACTAAGTTCTTCCTGATTGAAATGTGTTGATTATCAGACACGCATTAGCACATAGTGCTTCTTTGAAAATTACCAACTATAACTCCATTGTTAACAGTTCTAGAGAATTGTAATACCGAAGTATGCATAATGTATCAATTATTGTGTTGAGTTCTAAATAGTGAATGTAATGACAAATATTATTCAATACACATATTTATGCATAAAGCGTTTATTGTAATAAGGTTCTGTCGATTAATTAATACAATGTAATAAGCCGCTACCAACAGTTCAGTAAGACATCTAAAATAAAGTTAACTAGTATGAAGTAAATTAATGTCCAATCAATACCTTAAACAAGACACCTAAAATAAAATAAACTAAAACAAACCCAGTAATCGAAAAAGCTACTCATAGAATTAAGACAAAGAAAGTTTATAAGGATTAAGCATAAGAATGAATGTTTATAACTAAATAACAGAATGTTCCTTTTGTAAAACCAATAATGCAAAGAAATGGGAGTCCATGGATGATTCTGATTCCGTTTCAGGTATGAAGTTGTTTGTCTTTCTGTCGACATCGAAAACGATTCATTGCATCAGATTGTATAGTTTACTATAGTATACAACCAATTGTTAGTAATCCCCACTCAGTTGAATTTGATGTAGGGGGAGCTTTGAAGCCGTTGCAGTCGTTACTGTTGCAAGTCTTCGTACAGATACAGTAGCCATCAGAAGGAAGGCAGTTAGCAACTACAGTTTTCGTGCATCCTCTCTGGACTTCCGCTATGATCGGAACACCATCTGCAGATCCAACAGGAATGATAAAGAATCAATGGGCTGCGTAGAGGTTCAAGGTAAAGTCAGGGCTTCAGTCTAGTCTAAGACTAAGCACAGTGAAAACTCTTCTTCACCAGCGCTGGGTCGTATCAGAGAGCGATGTCCAGTGGAGGTTCGAGTGAGGTTGTCAGAGAGAGAGAGAGAGAGAGAGACAGACAGACAGACAGAGAGAGACAGAGACAGAGACAGAGACAGAAACATAGAGAGCAAGAGAGAGAGAGACACACACACACAGACAGAGAGACAGAGACAGAGACAGAGACCAAAACGAGGAGGCAGAGCAGCTTCCAAGGAGTGTTGTTTAAGACAAGAAAGCTTGGAAGACTGAGGATCGGATGGACTATGGAAAGATTTCTTGAAGAGGTGAGACTTCAGTTGAAGTGAAAATGCTTGTAGGGTGATAAAATAGAGGAGTCTGATGCAGTTGACTGTGGGAGGGTGGCGGTATTGGTGTATGAACTGATAAGATGAGGAATTTAGAGGCAATTTAGACCAGTATAGCATTTCTCATATTTCATAATAGTGATAACTCAGCTATGATATAATATTATTATTTTCATTTAATTTTATTTCGAGTTATATTAACTGATTAAAGTCTGATAATAATTGGCTTCAAATGGCTTAGAATATAGAACGAGTCAATATACAACTAGGCCTACATTTGATTATTAGCATAATTATAATTAGTAAACATATATATTTATTTTCATTATCATTGGCGTAGGCAGGTGCCTAAGAGTTAGCCTTGGATTAAAGTTTTACACTTTAATAGTCCTCAGTTAAACAAACGAGCTTCACATTCATATTCCTTTTATTTGGGAATACAGTATTATGAGTAGGCTATAAAAGACACCTACCTTAAAGTGCTCTTCTCGTAACCTAAGGCAGCTGAATGTTCATTCATTCATTCATTCATTTCAGAGATTTATATAGCGCCCCTTCAAGATTATCTACTCAGAAGCGCTCCCGACTCAACCCCGGCTAAAGAGAACAGTCTTGAGGTTAGAGGGGAATGTTGCCGCAAGGGCTCTATGCATGAGGCGTAGATCCACAGGAAGCTCATTCCAGATTGCAGGGCCAGCAACAGAAAATGCACGGCGCTGCATAATAGATGTCCGTGACCGGGGAACAAGAAGCTCAGCCTGCTTAAGGAGCGGAGAGAACCACGGCGCTGGACGCTCATGGTGGAGCAGCAGAGCTCCTGTAAGTAAACAGGGGCCACACCCGCGAGGCAGCGCCATTATTAGCAGAGATCCGGTATGTGATCCGCTGCGGGAAAGAGAGCCAAAGCAGGACATCCCGCATTAATCACTAACATGCTCTTGCGATTCGGCCAATGAGGCGTGCCGCCGCTCGCATGACCCGAACCAAGGACCCAATTATGAGCAGGCGGAAAACCCACATACCTGCTGCAGTAATCAAGGCGAGAAACAATAAAAAAGCTAAAGAATGTGTTATAAAACCGCTCAGATTGATCACGTTTTAATCTCTGCAAGTGATGCAATGTTTCATTTGCACCCTATCACACGTCAACAAATTTACAATTGAGAGGTTGAGCGAAAGGGTGCCACAAGGTATCGGCCCATTTGAAACATGCATGAACATCTGTCTTTAAGCGTGACCACGCCCATGATAAATACATCCTAAGAAACTTGTAAATGGCTGTGATGATATTGCCGGAAAAAGTAATTTATGTTTTTACAATGTAGCAGTAGATATTAGCTTTAGTTGCATTGCTGCAAAATGACACCCTGGGAATGTTCCTGGGAATAAATATAGTACACCAGTTTCCAACTATCAGCGACTGCTTTTCATCACATGTACGTCATCATAATACCGTCAACAACTCTGTCAGTCCTAAAGACTCAAGACAGACAAAATCTTATTTTCTCTGCGGACACCCAAGGTCTGAAGGTGTGTTTGCCTAAGATGCTTCTTTAACAGATGAAAAATTGTGAAAATTACAAAATGTCTCAGTTAAGCTAATGTGTTTCAAATTCTTGTTTTTGTTGGGAATACAGCTATAATATTACTGCGCTAAAATCTAATGGGAGTCATCTTTGTCGGCTATACTGTTCAATTCAATAAGGGTGTCTTGGCTGCAATCATAGAAACACGACAAAATCAGAATTGCAAAGGCAACTTATAATATAATTTTCTGGCATTTAATTAGCTAAATGGTACATGCCTTGCGCTTCTTATAGTAGCTAAGCGCAGTAGCTATGCAGCAAAAGCCTTTACAGTAGGTATGCGCAATGTGACAGGCTAGTTTGTGCTTACTAGCTCACTTGCATGTGGCAACGTTTCAGCGTGGCAATTATCTGCTATGATAATTACAACTTGAAACTGTTTATTCTACCTAGATTTTTTTTGTAGTATACTTTTACTCCGCAACTCAGAAGTTGCGAAGAACAGGTCTCGTGATCCAATCCGCGCTCATCGCACTCGTCTCCATCGAATTTGCTCTCGCACTGCCAGCACTGGAGACCTTCAACAATATCAAACAATCAGGGCAACAGTTATGGGGTGAATCTTTACCTGCTAGCAAAAAGTAATTTACTCGATAGAAGTAGATGAACATTAACACATAATTATTAGCCTGCATATACCAGAGTTTAGGCTGTTAACTTCTACGGCATAGATATGCAAAACATCCAATGATAATTACACATCCAAATCTTGTTCAGGCTTCATCGATGAACGCTACAAAGGGAGGGACGTCGGTGCACATGCCATGTTCCTGCATAAGTCCCTTCAAGAACAAATTGAGAGGGAAAATTAATCTGAGAAATGAAGAATGGTTATTCAATGTTGGTCATCAACAAATGCTCGCTTATATTAGTTGCATTCAGAAATCAGAAACATTTGTACATAATAATCAAGAACCACGACGCCCCAACAAAAGGCGAAGGACTGGCAATGGAGCACACAGCAATGCAGAAAAGATAGATGTTAGCCCAGACGTGAGAAACTGAAATGGGAACAGAGACATCCATAAAGATCGGACCTTCTAGCAACCAATCGATAGATCCGTTAAACCAAGAACTGCAGGTCATGATCGCAGTGACATCAGAGGTTCCCTTGAACTATATACTTTCGCAAGATAAAACAAAAGAATATAGGGCCTATTACGTAATATTTATAACTTCAAAACTACATAGGGCATGTCATTGATAATTATAATATATTTGAATGCAGTGCGAATAGGCAACGCTGCAGTTTTGGAGTTAGGCCTGAAGGTTGACAATAAAATATTTATGCTCATTGTCGTCGTCATCGTCGTCACTATCATCAACAACAACAACGACATCATCATCGTTCTCGTCGACGACGTTGCCATTGTCATCGTTAGTGAAAACAACAACATTAAGAACAGCAGGAAGAAAGCTGTCGTCCTACTAAATTCATGTCTACGATTGTCTTGAAAACTTCTAAAGTGCTGTTTACCTGCAGACAACTCGAATGCTATGCACACACAAAGCAGAAGACCAAGAAAGCAGCGCATCGTTCCTTCTAAGCGATTACAACAAAGGATCTTTGCACCAACTGATCTTCTGAACAGAAACAACCTCAAGTGACTCGCGCTCAGCTTTTTATAGAATACGATTCGGTTTATGACTTTTGAAAGGCGGGCTTATGGAGACTCGGAATTTAGCAAAGACATCTGCATGCGACCAATTAAAATCTCCCATTTACTGTATATGCCACGTGTGAGCTATTTTATTGTACTCAAACCCTTCCTACGCCTAGCGCAACCTACTGTTTTACTATAATTACTTTATAAGGATGAAGCCGGGATTCGCCCGTCATTTCTGTTGACGGACAAAGCCAAGGTACGTGATCCAAAGGCGGGTCTAGATAATTATGTAAATGAAGCGGGTTGTTAATTCCTCGCGAAACCGCGAAAAATAACGCCTACGGAAAAAGCGGACGAGAAAAGCTAAGTGGAATACGCCTCCTTTTTACTCACGAGCGCTGCCTCTTGTCATATGGATTGTCAAGACTCACCAAGTGTTGACACATTTCTGGTTAACACGGTCAGAACAAGATAGAGAGAGAGAGAGAGAGAGAGAGAGAGAGAGAGAGAGAGACAGAGAGAGAAGACAGACAGAGAGACATGCAGACAGACATAGACAGAGAGAGATGGAAAGAGAGACAGACAAACAAACAAACAGAGACATGCAGAGACAGAGACAGGTAGCCTAGGCCGTTAGGGTGCGTTTTGCTAGGATGACAAAAAGTGGATCTGTCTGGAGTACGATTTATTGAGGAGTTGGATTAGAGGAGTGTGAATCAGATGTTAGTGGGTGAGTGGCGATAGGGCCTATAATTGGGGTCGGATCTGTGAACAATATAAAAACAACTTTTGTCGCGTCAGCAACATATTTGCTGCAAGGAAATAGTATAAAAATCAACTTTGGCACAGTCAAATGATGTCCCAAGAAGTACTGCATCTATATCGGAATTCTTCTAGTCCCAAAAATGTTTGATGTGTCACATTTCAAAAGCAATTTTAAATCTCTTGAATATTGAAATGTATGGGGAACTTGAAGGACGGCAACGGACAATTTAAAAAACCTTGGTTAAGATCCGTTTTATGATATATTGAATGCAAGCCAACCACAGGAGCTCTCGACCAATCACTTTTCCCGAATACATGCCCATTCAACCGTAGAAATAGTGTCAACGCTCATGGCTTGATTCGTTACCTCCTGTTCCATCAGCCAACTGTATAATGATTTTTATTTCGTTGAACCACTCTACTAAACCCAGTACACTGTGCTGTTTGTGGTGCTCTCTAACAAAAAGTCTACTTTCGTCGTAAATTTACGACAATAGAACGACTGAAGTTGGCCATTGTTGTGGAGTGGTGAAAAATGTCCGAACGATTTACAGACCGGAGCATAATTGTAACGATCGCGTGTCGCAGACGTTTAGAGAAATAGCAGAGAACCGTGGCGGACACATGAAATATAACATTTAGCAACAAATTTCTTGCATTTTGAAAAGCACAAATAATTAATCAACTTAATAATTAAGATTGAACGCATTGTTCTCATTTTCAATGGCCCACCATGTAGATGTCAAAGAGAAGAAAAAGAAGAACAGTTTCAGTTGAGTGGTCAGCTCTAAAGCGGTATATCGATTTAACAAGCTGTGCGCTAGTTAATTATTTACAGTATAGCAATACGCACACTGGGCGAGAGGGGATCGATTACAAAAGCGATCCAGGCTTTTGGATACAGTCAGTGACCTCGTTGGATAGGACGATAGCAACATTTCTCTTGGGGTTCTACGTTCTATCCCTGAAGCAATATTTCAGCCCTAAGCCAAGATTATTGAAATGTACGACAGAACTTTACAACTGCTGTACAATCGGATAGAGTTCAGTGTGAATAACAATCCTCGCATCTATGATGCAGCGACAATTTTCACAGTTATGAAATTAGATTCTAAAAAGCAGCTGCTGGGTGGCTGCCATAGGACCGTTTTGAGTTATTTCCTTATCTTTACATGCTAGTATAACGTTAAATGGTTGGCATCTTCTCGGTTGAATTGTCAATATATATATATATATATATATATATATATATATATATATATATATATATATATATATATATATATATATATATATATATATATATATATATATTTTTCAAACAAGGAGATATATTCAAAATTTACAGAGTTTTTCTGAATATGTTTGCTACAACATAGTTTTCGTTTTTTTTATAAGGTTAATCCTTCATGACGCCATGTGACATGACGTCAAACTTTGACGTCACAGTTGACAATGCGTCGGATCTTTGTTTCCTCTGAAAGTATTTGTTCTTAGAAGGATTATACAGGTATCAAGTTATGATTTTGAAAGATGGATTTACATAAAGTAAGTTTGAAACTTTTTGGCAGTTATTTCTTCCAGAACACGTGACATACCGTCACTCACCGTGACTTTTTAAGTAACCGTTCCAATCTCCACAGCCAGAAGTCTTGGAAAGGATACCTCGGTGTATGCAGACTCGAGTTATCGACTACACGAAATTTGAAAAGTCCATTTTTAACACTGTGTGATAAATATATTCACAGATCACGTGACGTCACTCACCGTAGCGTTCCCAATGAGCTCTTGTATAGCCATAGCTATTCATAAGTCTTAGAAAGGTGACCTTGGTGTCTAGTATAAGATTTTTGGTAAAAAGAAATCCTGAAGACAAATGGTTGCCAATCTCTGTTAATTACATTCCACGATCCATTGTTATTAAGTAACACGATGACTGGTTTGTAATAAGTAAGTAAGTAAGTAAGTAAGCCATTTTATTGACACAGCATCAAATACCATAAGATATATATCTTCGTTTATTGATAAATCGGGATGTCACACCGCATCCAGGTACAAGTTAAAGTAGAAATTAGATAGTAAGTTCGTTGCTATCGTTGTTCTCATAATTATGAAAGGTTTGTTTGCTATTTTCTATATAAAACTCTTGGTATATAGTTTCTATCGTCTTTGGCTGGGAGCTTAAAATCGTGCGGCCTGGGGCGAAGATTGTAATGTTTTTGCACTATATCCCTGGAAATAATCCCCGAAGCACATGGTTTTCATTCCAGATCACTGCCAGCAATAGTCTCCGATCTGCCTCGCCAATCATCTCCTCGATTCCCTTGGTCGTTGATGTAAGATAACCGATTCTCTGCATCTTTCTCTGGAACCGCTCAATCCTGTGACGATCTTCAGCTCCGGCGAAGCCCCACCAGGCTGGAGCAGCATACAAGAGGCGGGCCATGGTTGTCGCCCTTGCCACCTCTTGGAGTGCTATTGATGGTAACCCGTGCGCTCTTAGCACTCTAAGCGCGTGGAGTGAACCCGAGCAGGAGGCAAGGACTCCATCGACATGGGAGGTTGCACGGAGGTCATCCCTGATTGTAACACCGAGGATAACCATTGAGGCTACCCTCTCCATGTCGAGAGGAGGCGGAGGTGCGACCTTCCATTTTCCACCAAGAGCTATTAGCATCTCACGTGATTTGCTGGTGTTAAGCCTCAGATTGTTCCGAGTTGCCCATTTTCTTATTCCGTCAAGTTCCGCTCGCACTGTGTCTCTCATTTCGGCGCCTATTATGAGATAAGTATCGTCAGCATATTTGACGATCTTATTTTTTGCATAGATTGGATGCAGGTCAGACGCATTGACGACATAGTCTGAAGGGCCCACACCAGACCCTTGTATAACGCTTGCATTGATCTTTGCAACTTCTGACAGCCGACCATTGAATCTGGTAACGTGCTTCCTATCTTGCAGGAAGTTTGCTAGCCAGTTGAAGATGGCATCTGGTATGTCGAGCTGTACTAGCTTGTCGACAAGGACTGAAGATCACAGTAATCAGTACAAATTCAAGAAAACAATTCCAGTAGATGAATGCACATATCAAAAGGTCAACCAAAAAGGTCATATGGACCCGCTGCGGCTTGGTCGACCTTTTTCTGGATAATATTTGGCAATAGTAACAGTGCAGAAAGCAAAATTGGGTGTAGGAGGCATGGTGGACTCTAGATACATCTTTTACTCTAGAGTCCATGATACCTGTAGGCAAGATGGACTCTAGATTGCAATTAAATTCAATTAAACTAAACTTCGGTTTTAAAAACATTTTACAAATGTGTTCATAGCACGAGCTTATTTATCGAGCATACAATTGAATAAGGAGAGCCTCCTTAGCGACCATCCATGAAGATCAGCCTCAGACGCCTTAACAACCAGCCTACTTAGTAACCAACCTCCGTAGCATTTAATCTTCTTAACAAACATCCTTCTTAGCAACCAACCTTTGTAGAAAGAGGCCTCGACGTCATCCTCAACCTCCTTTTCACCCAGTTTCAAAGTCAGACTCATCCTCTTAAACAACCTCAAGCCTCCTGAGCAATCAGCCTCCTTAGCAACCGTCTTTTTCAGCAATCAACCTTCTTAAGAGAAAACCTTCTTAACAAAAAGTTTCAAGGTCAGCCTCAATCTTTTTAGCAACCACCTTTAATGTCAGTCTAAGCATCTTCAACAACCAGTCTTAGTCGCTTTAGCAACCGCTCTTCTTAACAACCAGTCTTTTTAGCAATCAAGCTCTTTATTTGACTTCTTCTACCCTGAAATCGATATCATCGACACAGAAATCACTTCTCTATTGCTTGCAGTTCTTTAGATACTTGGGATAAAATTTCAGTCAATGTGCACGATTCAGCTATACAAAGCATAACTCAGAGTCGCTTGAACAACGCCTAAGTGTTAATCCAATTAGCTGTAACTTCGTACAATAATTATAATAACTAGTCCTATAGAAACATCTTAGAGGCTGGCTATTAAAACATATACCCTTTTGAAAAGTCTATATATTTTTGGGACACCCTAATATGCATGCATGAATTGCTTGCATTCATATATATGTGTATTTCTGTGTTATGGATATACACAAAAGTTCTTGCCCTAGTCCTTGAGTCCAAATTGGGCATTGCACCTAAATATCTTAGAGATCACATTCGCTCCCCTCTATCTTCGGTGTCTCATCGACCTCTCCGCCCTTGGTCAGGCGTACTCCGTTTATTCAACGAGTTAGGGCCACTATCATGGCTAGTGGCTAGATCTTTTGTCACTATTGGGTCCTCCCGGTAGAATGCCCTTCCTTTCTCTCTACGTGTTACCATTCTTTCTAGAGCTCTTCCTACAGCCTTCTCCCTTCTCAAAACCTTCTTCTTCTCTAGGGGTTCTCGCACTGGGCGCGCTACTGAATGACCACTGCTGTGAGCGGCGCTATATAAATTAATAAATACAATACAACACATAGCGAAGTTTTGAATGACGCAGTTTCAGCTGTTGTTCACGCGACTGGCTTTTATTAGAGGCGAAACATCATGCTCTGATCATAAAAACTGATTTTAATAACAAACGAATCGTAGATCGCTGCATCAAACGTCCATTAACAGCGCCACGTTCTCTTTCTTCATTTGCGCGTGCGCACTCCCTGTTTATATGGATCGTACGCCTCCACTTGTTGGCCATGCGAGTGCAATTCACCTTATATGAGTCATTGTCAACCTTTACGACCTCTACCTAGCGGTCGGATATGTAAGTGGATATGTATGTATGTTTCATGTATACATCCATATATGTACGTATGTCCTAGGTAGGCATGTGTTTATTGTTGTACGGTAGCCTGTAGACCAAGGTATATCGTAGACCAATTAAGTACTTCACTAAACAGTAACAGCCTGCTAACTGTATTCCTACAATAAATTTGCAAATGTCCTATATAAGACAGGCTATACATGTAGATACACAAATTTCGGAACAAGTATTGGAAGCAGTAGCCTAATTTTGCACAATTATGTAAGTCACCATCACGTGAGTTTTAAATACTTTTTCTAACCTCATAACCCTTGTCAAGAAAACAAATTTCTTTCCCCAAAATGCACTAAAAGTCAGCTATGGCAATGTAGATTGTAGAACATAAAAGGTTTTCACGGGAACTGGGATAGATCCCAGGCTGTGGCACCTAAAGACAAAACAAAAAGTCGGCGCCTGTGCCCTTCTCTCTTCTGCAGTCTTGATGTTGCCATTATAATTATAGGATAATATGCGGCGGAGTTTGTGCAGGTATATATGTTATTGCAGGTCTCTTCCTCTAGTTCCTAGGTAACTAGATATCAGACCATAAGGGCGTGATAAAAAAAACTCGCTTTATTAAATGAACACGAGAAAATATGCAAACGTATTCCATAGAGGAAGAACGTCAAACGTCAGACAGACGAAAACAAGGACAAGAATGACTGCCGCTCTTTGGTCAGAATAATCCAGCGAAGCTCAAACGTCAAAGTATGAAAAGCCGGTGCTTAAATAATTACACTTGGAGACTTGGACGCTAGCTCATTCTAAGAAACTGATCTCGTCAGATGAACCTTACAAACCCCAAACACAACATGGCTCTTATTTTCCAGCCACTTATTTTCAAGCATAGCCACTGAATTCACCATGCATGACGAAACACATTCATTCTTGCATACCTTAAGACACATTTAAGCAGACTAAGCGATACTTAACAGTCCACAATGATCAGTATTACCTAATAATAGAAGGCAGCATCTCACAATGTATGTATATTAATAAGTAAGTAGGCTAAGTATATTCTTTACTGAGAAGGACTAGTAAACGCACAGCACTGTAAAAGGCTAGATGAATACGTTAAAACAAACAAAAATTGATTATAAACTGTCTCCCGAGAGCATGTACTGTATATACACTGTGTCCACGATAAAGTAGACCCCTAGACTTTGTTAAATATCTTGGTCAATTGTACTACTATAGGTACTAAATTTGGTGCACATGAACTTCAGTCTATTCTATCTAAACCCTGCAAATTTTATTACAATTGATGCAACGGTTACGATGATATACCCTTATGAAATTGGGTGGTTCAGGAACCAAGTTACCAACACGTAAAACGCATAGAATTACGTCATTTTTCTGGCTACCGCAGGGATAGGCTGTTGTTTATAAGCGTCATTTTCGGAAACAATTAGACTACGAGACCTGTTTTACGTAACAGTAACAGTAATAGTAACAGTAGTTGGTTGTAAAGAAATGGTTTTCAGTGCAGAGGACAAGATTTTAATCAAGGAGTTGAGAGAGACGAAGGGGTATGGCGTAGGGAGACTCATTACAGAATTTCCAATGAAAAATTGGTCCCTAGCTGGTGTCAGCAAGCTGTTAAAAAAGATTGCCACAACCGGATCAGTTGCAAGGAAACCACGAGACTCAAACAAAACCATGGACGCAAACAAATATCAATGCTGTCGGAGAACTGGTGCTGAGTCAGGATGATCAGCCGCGCACGCATCTGTCGATGCGTTTTACGTGTTGGTAACTTGGTTCCTGAACCACCCAATTTCATAAGGGTATATCATCGTAACCGTTGCATCAATTGTAATAAAATTTGCAGGGTTTAGATAGAATAGACCGAAATTCATGTGCACCAAATTTAGTACCTATAGTAGTACAATTGACCAAGATATTTAACAAAGTCTAGGGGTCTACTTTATCGTGGACACAGTGTATGTGAATATTATATTTATATTCATGTATGCATGACTGAATGTATGTATTTCTGTGTCAAGAATATACAGCGAAGCTTTGAATGACTCAGTGCAGCTGTTGTTCACGCGAGAGGTTTTTATTAGAGGCGAAGCATCATAACTCTGATCATAAAGACTGATTTTAATATCAAACGAATCGACGAGCGCTTCATATAACGAGTTTCTTTTCATTAACAGCATCACGTTCTCTTTTTTAAGTACGCTTGCTCACTCTCCGTTGAAATCGATCGCCTGCCTTTAGTGGTTGGCCACTGAAGGCAGGCGAGTCCGAGTGTTATCCAGCCTACGTACGTCGTTATCAGTAGACGCTTAAACATTAAATTTTCTCAACGACTGTAGTTGCCATTGATTTCTGAGCGATGCTTGCAGCGGTCGATTTGTGTAGCGTATTTCATTGGCTTTCAGATGCTACACGTGTGAACTTGCTGCATGGCATATGCATGACAGAGCTAACCGAAATTAATGAACATGTATTCTATATTCATTCATTTAAGATATTTATATAGCGCCCCTTCAAGATTTCTACTCAGAGGAGCTCCCGACTACAACGCGGACACTGAAACGGAGCTTCAAGCCGAAGCGCATGAGCAATTGCGAATGAAGGACTTGCCCAGATATATACTCTATAAAGCAAATATATAGGAATGTTTTAACTACATACTGGTTTAGAGGAATGGATTTACAACACACTTTTAGTAATTGTCTTTGATGGCTTCCAAAGTTTTGAGAAACAAAAAAGTCTAAGCGTTTTGTAGGACAAACACAGGATCGATAGAGCACGCGAGAGAGAACGATGGAGCGAGAGTCCTTTCAGCTAGAGACAGCGAGACAGACAGTATGCTAACCGGTTCTGTCATGTTCAAACAAGGCCAAGGGTTTACTACGTGGATTAACCAGACGGCATGCACCTCCCCCTTAAGATTAATTAAAAGAGGTGATTTTAGAATGTGTAGTTTGAGCCCCAGAAAGGTCGATGGATACAGGAAGATCTCGTTTACATGTGAATAAACATCGTGGCGATAGAGACACAGCCGCAACTTAATGACAACAAACTGGAAACAATTATCAGCTTGTTCTGGGTACAGGACCTACCTGTGGACCCACCCAGATGATCACAGACGATCTTTGTCAAATCAGCTGTATATAGCATGAATGTTACAGGCGCCCATACTGAATTGTCTGAGCCATGGCCACCATCACTTGGCACCCACTTGGAAAGAACGAATCTACTTAAACGCCTGTCCTAGAACTACAAACAAGGTGCGTAGTCTGGCCAGCAGAATGCTGTCGTCTATAGATATACATTATGCAGTGTGTCAAAAACTGCACTCACTTCCACCAAGTGCGAGCAGCTTAGAGTGTCCAGCGTCGATGGCATCGCAGACGTCAGAGATGAGCCTCAGAAGAATGGTTTCTGTCCAATGGCCTTTTCTGAAGCCGGCTTGTGGATTCGGCATAAGATTGCACGATTCTAAATATCATGAGGGGTAAAGGGAGACTGGCCCCACAGTTTTGATTGAGGCCCTCTGTCACCCAAAATGCAAAAATCCGGCCCAAAAATATGTGCAGATTTTCATCGCTGAGCAACTGCCGTACCATTAGCTTCTCGGCAACCTTGGAAAGGAACGTCAGGTTAGAGATATAGCGATATGACTCTTGATTTCTGGCCTTTAGATTACACGCTTCTGACTCTCCGGTAGGTAACCTCCGCACCAGAAGTGTAAGCACCACCAAAGCAATGTAACAGCACAGAATTACCAGCGACCTAAAATGGCAACTCTCCTTAGACGAAGCAAGCAAAACAGGACAGAACGTCTTTAGCCACATCCATGATAGAGAGATTAGCTATCACATATATATATATTTATAGCGTTGTCGTGAGGCATATAAAATGTACTATAATAAATGCTCTGATACAAACATGCATACATACATGACACACACATACCAACATTGGCTTACATACACAGCATGCAGTCAATGACCAGTCATTCTTTGAGCAGCGGTGTCTTTAGCTGGGAAATTAATGCTCACCAATTAATTAACCCTCTAAGGGATATGAGACGTATATGAGTAGTGGTTAGAGTGCGGATTGTACGCCAGCGGGGGAATGGAGGGGGAGGTGCGGAGGGTAGGAAGCCACCTGATTGGTCGAAGCCAGTCACGTGACCTATGACGTCATATCTATTAATAGCACAACAATGGGAGCCTGTTGACCTAGTTTCCATGACGACGGCACGCCTAGTTTCTGGCGCACCTATACTAGACTGCACTTTGACCTAATTAGCATATCATTAGCATATTAATAGGAAGTTTGTTGTCCTAGTTTCCATGACTACGACACGTCGCATACAATACAAAGGCTGTTTTCCAATACGTATTCAGTAACCGGTTCAAACCTGTTTCCATAATCATCAGCCAATAAGAGCACGCATTCGTACGCATGAGCACTTCAATTCGCAACAAGTCCAAACACGTTTCTGCCCACATCCAACCAAAATACACAGCCTCGCGCATGCGCAAATAATTTAAACGATCCTATAAGAGCTCGCACACACGTATTAGTCTGCACAGTTCGCTATCGAATCGAAGACCATCCTGCAGATCGAAGACGTCAATGATGGCTCCATTTACTAAGACATCCACAGGAGCGACTAAAGGTACAGCATCGACCGTAAGTATAAACCAATTCATTTAATTTGAAATCGTTGTTTCTAAAGGGAAGTGAATTTCAGAGTCGTCATCATACTATATGTTTTGTTTTTTTAACGTACCTGAATTATATCTATTGATATTATTTGATATTATAGACAAAGTCGAGGAACGTAAAGCGAGATCTTTTCAAAGAACCTCTAGGAAACGATCGTTATTTGTCTGCCACTATCTACCGAGACGAACTGATGGTGCACATTAGAGAATACGACAACTCCGACAAGGACAAATCGTATCCGACCAAGAAGGGCGTCGCTTTCACTAAAGTCAGATGGGCTACTTTCCACTCCCACCTCGATGAAATCGACAGAAACGTGGACTTACTCAAAGAGGATCAACCCGTCGAATATCGTCAACATATTGGCGGTAAATACTACGTGACAATTTCTGAGGGGATGAAATGCGTAAACATTCGTCGTTATTTCATACCACCAAACTCTACCAAAGAACGTCCCACGCGTAGCGGTATCGCCTTACGTTTGGATGAATGGGAGACGCTCGTATCTAATATCCACGACTTGCATCGAACCCTACCAGAACTCAAAGATGCCACACCGTGCTACGCGAGCGAAGACCACGTCAATCAACTCGGATACCTCAGCTGTTTGGAATGCAACCCTTTCGGAGTAGATTTCACTACCAACCAATTTAAATTCTAAGAACTCGTAAACTCAGGAAGACATTCGAGATCATTGTCGTATAGAGCTTTCGAAGTTCCAAGCGAACTTAAAACTTGAGAAACTGAAAACTTTGAACACAGTGACTGATGGCTTGAGAAATTAAAATCTTGTAGAAAACTTACAACTTTGCAATGCTTAGAACCTTACCAAACGTTGAAAACTATCATCTTTGAAAACATACTATTTACAAAAAATTTAAATTTGAGCGAAACTTGCAGTTCTTAGAAAACCTGAGGAACATATAAATTTGAAAACTAATAGCTTTGAGGAAACATTTCGAAAACTCCAAAACTTTTTGGAAACTTAGAACTTTGTGTGATGCTTTAGAAGTTCGAGAGAGCGAAACTTGAGAAACTTAGTGTAATTTGAAAGTCTTAGATATCTAACAACTGGTGAAACTTTTAGAGAACTCACAACTCGTGAAATTTATAGCTCTTAGATAAACATAAACCTGAGAAACCTAGTGAAATTTACAACTTTCAGAGAATTCACAACTCGTGAAACCTGCAACTCTTATAAAACACGTAACTTGAGAAACTTATAACTTTTAGGAAACTACAAACTTTGGAAAACTTCACAATTTGTGTAATGCTTTACATGTTCGAGAGAGTCCGAAAGCGTGAGCTAGAGATACATTAGTTTGACCTATAGAGCATTAGAAGTTCAAGAGATTGAAATTTGTCATCGTGAAAGACAGAAGATTGATAGTGCATAGTAGGGCCTACAAACCCATGACTTTTAGGCTGTATTGTGACATGAGTAAAAGACTCGTATAGTTAAATTGTATATTTTAATGGAGCAGAGATGTAAGGAATGATTATTTGTAAAGCAGATGCACATCTTTCATTCTACAACGTGAGATGGATGTTTCCTTAGCAGACTTATGCGTTTCTATATTGTAAAGAGACTTAAATATATTCAGCTACAAAGATTGTGAGGCATGGTGGTCGACTGGTTAGAGCGCCTGATCTGTAACGCACAGAGTACGGGTTCGAGCCTCATCCGAGATAGTTAGGCCTACTGTGTAGGGACTGGACATTGAGCGAGTCCTTCACTCACATTTTCTCTACAATACACTTGTATCTGCGTATTCGATGTATTCAGTACTTTGTAAGGAGGAGGACGACACCGAAATATAGTTGTATTATTGCAGTATATTATAAAAATTCACAAGAATATGACTCGTTCACTAGAAGCAACGATTGCATAGGTCGAAAGACACCTGAGATGGTCGGTGGTTTACTACTACATAAGATTATTTGCATTATAAAATTGTAAATTTCTAAGGAAAATACGGTCGAAGTGAAGATTTCTAGCTTAAAATATTGGTTTGTATGGTGAAACTTTGATATTGCAAGGTTGAAAAGATGTACGGCGCGAAGGCTTACGTGGTAAATTGAGAAAATGTCATACAGCTTGCGCGGAGAGGCATCCTTAAGGATTTCACATTGAATTTATAAATAATAATAAATCTACGACAATAATAATAATAATCCGCCAATTGTAGCAATGAGAACTCAATCACACATCGTACGACCATCGATTGGTCAAAATTCAAGTTGTCAATGGTATGAATACACATTTTCCTGAATTTCCCTGACTTTCTCTTAACCTTCGCAGGACGGAGAGGGGTAAATAATTACCCCATGGGTGTTTGAATGCTGATTGCGGAGCAACCGGAGGCAGTTATAAATTATTTGACGTTCCATATTAGGGTGGTTCACAGATGCATGGTCAAAAACAAAGTGCAAGCTAGAAACCAGGGCACCCTCTCAGTTTGTTAGACCTATCAATAGTATTATTTAGACAAAACTTCAGCTTTTAATTCCAACGGGAAGACGGTGCTCACGGACTGTGTCACTTTGAATGATACCGATAAATAGACACTAATTGTGGAAATGAATGCGTCGATCATACATTCCCGTACAAATGTATTTTATTTCACGATAAATCAAATTTTACTGTAATTTGACAACACATTTGACAGTAGAACAGTTAGTCAGATTGATCTGTAAAATTCCAGTAAGTTTGAAGAATTGGAAATGTCAAATTTAAAAAAAACATCGTTCTGACCATGAATGTCGATAGTTCCGGTTTTATGACTTCAACACCCGCTACAGTCTTAGCGTCTAGAAACTGCAAGCACTGCGTCAACAACAGACTTCTTTGTTGCTGTGTGGCAAATAGCATTCCTATATGCCACGACCACTTGAAGAAGACACTGCTTTTCTTCATTATTGGTGATGAGGCGGTTGAATTCCTCGAACAACTTCACACACCTCTGAGCCGTGTCGTTCACCACTCTCAACTGCTAAATTCTCTCTCTACCTTGTTTGTAATCCTCATTCTCAATCCATTTCTCTTGTGGAAATGTAAGAAAGTAATCACTAATCTTCATGTGTGACAGCAGTGTCAGTTTTCACTTGGTTGGAAAATCACCCAAGCAAGCCCCCTCCTTCAGTACCGCAGCATCACCTCACCTTCCTTTCACCAGGTTTTGCAGTTACTCTGTGAACAATATTCACCTTATCTGTTACTGGAGGTTGGTCTGAGAACAGTGCCAGACTTACAGCCTCATCTGAAAGGTACCACTAGTGGTTTCTAGGGCTTTCCTGGCAGCATCGCTGATCTCGGAGTCAACTGACTCGTGTTTTCCTAGATTAATCCAAAGTGACAGATCTTGTCCACAATCTTCAGCAGCAAGTGAGGCCTTTGTCCATGCTTTTGTGTAAACAAGGGCAATAAAACTGCACATGAATCTGAGTTTCTTTCTTCTTCGTTAGATTGAATACACCACGTTGATCACGAAAAGGGTAGATTTTGATGGTATACAGTAACGTTGCCATCCAACTTGCATGGTGAATTGGCCCAGGGCTCTCCAGTGAATTATTGAAGGCTAACTTCCAAGACAACCATTTTCAGCTCAAATGAGTTCTTGACCTCTTATCTCTGAATCTGATTTTCTTTCAGTTAACTTCTTAAGAAAATTGAGTGCTATTTCATGATATGGTTCAGTGCCGATTTGACATTCAGTCCTGTATCACACTTGGCCAGGCAGCTTTATATGTCTGGAAGATTGGACTATGTGATGAATTAGATGGACCGCAGCACAAGGTGAATACTTTGGCTAAAATCATCATATGGTGACGGCAGGCCAAACACAGGAGCTCTCGACCTATCTTGTCTTCCAGCAGAACGCACACTCCGTTGAAGAGCTCAGTGTTGACAGATATCAAAGCTCAAGGATTGAACCTTGTCAGTGAGTTTCCACAGCTCCAGAAGATTATGAATGGCCCTGGATTCATTGTATACTGTCCCACAGGCTAATGTCGGCACACCGAAAAGTTAGAGTGTTAAATATGAGCTCTTAAATTTCATTGGCAAATGGTAAATTTGAAAATTCACTTATGAAAAATGTCTGCCAAAAACACAGAAAGTAGACACCATGACCTTCAGCAAAAACTTTACACTTTGTTCAAAATACCAGTAAGTAAGTAAGTATAACACAACATAAACCATTTGAAGCTCATCTCCATGACAAATGTTGAGTTGTTGACCAAGTTATACGACATAAAGATTTACCGCTAATACTACTATATGGTAATATTTCTATGTCATTGAGCACCATCTTCCAGCTGGAATAAGATGCTGAAATTTTATCTCAATAATACTATTGACAGGTCTAACAAACAGAGATGGTGCCCTGGTTTCTAGCTTGAACTTTGTTTTTGTGAACCACCCTATTCCATATGTTTACAAGTTAATACCCCTGACATATTCTGACACCAAAGCCAGGAAAATGTCATGTTGTGGGAAGAAGTTTTTTAGTCCAAAGTGTCCTGGGGTAAAAATTTACCCCTCTTCTTCGTCCTCGACGTCGTTATTTATTCGTTCATGGTGAATATGCAATTATGCATTTTTCAAAGATATTTTCATAAGTAATCTGTAATCAGAAATAAAGTACTGAATTTACCGTGGAATTCAATTTCAATAGTTGCAATAATTTTGTGAGTGCACTTTTCAAGATGGCGGCCAAGATGGCCGCCAAAACACAGAAATATGCATATTTCTGCTCATAAGTAGGCTACAATGACAAATGAACTCCCCAATTACATAGTTTTGGGGTCAGATAATCCATTTATCGTAGTGATAATAGTCTGTCAATATCACCTTCCAAGATGGCGGCCAAGATGGCCGCCAAAACATAGAAATATGCATATTTCAACTCATAGGTAGGCTACAATGACAAATGAACCCTCCACTTTCATAGTTCCTTGGTCTGGGAATCCATTTATCGTAGTGATAACAGTCTGTCAATACCACTTTCCAAGATGGCGGCCAAGATGGCCGCCAAAACACAGAAATATGCATATTTCAGTTCATGGGTATGCTACAATGACAAATGAACCTTCCACTTTCATAGATCCGAAGTCAAGGAATCGAATTCTTGTAGTGATAATAATCCGTCGTTACCACTTTCCAAGATGGCCGCCAAAAACGGAAATATGCATATTTCTGTGTTTTGGCGGCCATTTTGGCCGCCATCTTGGAAAGTGGTTTTCAGAGACTATTCTCACTACGATGAATGGATTCCTTGACCCCGGAACTATGAAAGTGGAGGGTTCATTGGTCATTGTAGCATACCTATGTGCTGAAAATATGCATATTTCTCTGTTTGGCGGCCATCTTGGCCGCCATCTTGGAAACTGGTATTGACAGACTATTGTCACAACGAGAAATGGATTCCTTGACCCCGGAACTATGAAAGTGGAGAGTTTGTTTGTCATTGTAGTTTACCTGTGAGATGAAAAATGCATATTTCTGTTTTTGGCCGCCATCTTGGAAAATGCCAATGACAGACTATTCTCACTACGAGAGATCGATTCCTTGACCTTGGAACTATTATAATTGGTACTTCATTTTTTATTGTGCCTAACTTATGAGCTGATATATTAAAAATAGCTTTGGGGTAAAAAATTACCCCTCTTCGTCCTCCGTGCATCGTAAAATGTATTCGTCCTGCGAAGGTTAAATTGACCTCTTTTACCTTAAAATAACCTTGGATTGTCTTACATTTAGTAGCTTTGTTTCTTACCACAGGTAGCCCTTATCAAGACGTGATACTCAAGTAAGAATTACCCAATTTAACAAAAATATTGTCTGAGATCTGACCATTTTTAGATATTTGCTAAATTTCGTTTATTCTGACCTTAAAATGACCTTGAACGACCCTGAATTTAGTATCTGTATTTTGCCTGGATGTAGCTTTCGTCGAGACAAACACAGCAACTTACAGTTCACCCAAATGGGACTCGTCCTTATTTTTTGTGATAAAAAGAGTAAATCTCAGGGACCCCAAGTTCCATGACCCGAGCATGGGCGCCGTGAGTTCTGGGAATTTAAGCAGGGTATGTCCGGGGACTTTGAGCAACCTTAGAATAACATTTTAAAATTCTGTAAAAATATATGTTGACAAAATATGAATCGCATAATGGGGCAAACTTGAGTATGGGTGTTTTCTGCGATGTATCATTTTTCTGGACACCTCTAAAGTAGCTTGTTAGTCTAGAGTGTGTACATTTGTGAAGCACATAACAATTATCCTAGACTCGGTTATTCACTTGACATCTCTTGAAAAACTCTCTTTTGCGAATTAGCGCTCGTTAATAAGCAGGTGTCAACCGCTTAGCTTTATAGTTGCGCTATAAAAATTCGAATGCTATGGTTACTTTAGAATTAAGATATCCTGGTAGAGCACTCAATGCAAAAACTATGATAACTAAGTTTTTCCTGATTGAAATGTGTTGATTATCAGACACGCATTAGCACATAGTTCTTGCTTGAAAATTACCAACTATAGGTAGATTGTTAACAGTTCTACAGAATTATTGTAATACCGAACTATGCATAATAATGTATCAAGTGTGTTGAGTTCTAAATAGTGAATGTAATGACAAATATAAATATATAATACACATATTTATGCATAAAGCGTTTATTGTAATAAGGTTCTGTCGATTAATTATTACAATGTAATAAGCCGCTACCAACAGTTCAATAAGACATCTAAAATAAAGTTAACTAGTATGAAGTAAATTAATGTCCATTCAAAACCCAGATAAGACATCTAAAATAAACTAAACTAAAACGAACCCAGTAATCGAACAAGCTACTTATAGAATGAAGACAGAGAAAGATTATAAGGTTTAAGCAAAAGAAATACAGTCATGAATGTTTATAACTAAATAACAGAATGTTCGTTTTGTAAAAGCAATAATGCAAAGAAATGGGAGTCCAAGGATGATTCTGATTCCGTTTCAGGTATGAAGTTGTTTGTCTTTCTGTCGACATCGAAAACGATTCATTGCACCAGCTTGTATAGTTTACACTATACAAAGATCTGCTAAAATTCCCCACTCAGCTGCACTTTGTGAAGGTGGAGCTACGGAGTCGTTGCAGTCGTTACTGTTGCAAATCATCGTACAGAGACAGTCGCCATCATCAGGACGGCAGTGGTCAGTTACAGTTGCCGTGCATCCTCTCTGGACATTGTCTATGGTCGAAACACCAGCTGCAGATCCAACAAGGATGATAAAGAATCAATCGGCTGCGTAGAGGTTTAAGGTAAAGTCAGGGCTTCAGTCTAGTCTAAGACTAAACACAAGTGAAAACTCTTCTTCACCAGCTCTGGTCGTATCAGAGAGAGATGTCCAGTGGAGGTTCGTCTGCGGTTGTCAGAGAGAGAGGGAGAGAGAGACAGACAGACAGAGAGAGAGACACATAGAGAGACAGAGAGAGACAGAGAGAGACAAAGAGAGACAGAGAGAGAGAGAGAGACAGACAGACAGACAGACAGACAAACAGACAGACAGACAGAGACAGACAGAGACAGACAGAGACAGAGAGAGAGAGAGAGAGACAGAGAGAGACAGAGAGACAGAGAGACAGAGAGACACAGACACAGACACAGAGAGAGACAGAGAGAGACAGAGACAAGAGAGACACAGAGAGAGACAGAGAGAGAGACAGAGAGAGAGACAGAGACAGACAGAGACAGAGAGAGACACAGAGAGAGAGACACAGAGAGACAGACAGAGAGAGAGAGAGAGAGACAGAGAGAGACAGAGAGAGACAGAGAGAGAGTCCAAAACGAGGAGGCAGAGCAGCAGCCAAAGAGTTTTTGTTGAGGACAAGAAAGCTTGGATGACGGAAAATCGGATGGACTTTGGAAGGATTTCTTGAAGAGGTGAGACTTCAGTTGAAGTGAAATGGCTTGTAGAATGATAAATGGAGGAGTCTGATGGAGATGTCGGGCCAGAGGAGGATGGTGGTATTGGCGGATGAGGAATTTAAAGGCAATTTAGACCAGTAGAGCATTTTTCATATTTCATTATAGTGATAACTGAACTATGATATAATATTATTATTATTTTCATTTAATTTCATTTCGCGTTATCTTAACTGATTAAATTCTGATAATAATTGGCTTCAAATGGTTTAGAATATAGAACGAGACAATATACCACTACATTTGATTATTGGCATAATTATTAGTAAACATATATATGTTCATTATCATGGGCGTCGGCAGGTGCCTCAGAGTTAGCCCCTAATTAAAGTTATACACTTTTAATAGTCCTCAGTTTAACAAACTTGCTTCAAATTCATTTTTCTCTTTTTGGGGAATACAGTATTATGACTTGGTTATAAAAGACACCTACCTTAAAGTGCCCTTCTCGTAACCTAAGGCAGCTGAATGTGTTATAAAACCGCTCAGATTGATCACGTTTCACTTGTAAAAAAATTACAATTGATAGGATGAACAAATGGGTACCACAAGGTCTCGGCCCTTTGAAACATGCATGAACACATCTGACTTTAAGCGTGAACACGCCCATGATAAATACATCCTAAGAAACTTGTAAAATGGCTGTGATGATATTGCTGGAAAAAATAATTTATGCTTTTACAATGTAGCAGTAGATATTAGCCTGAGCGCATTGCTGCAAAATGACACCCTGGGAATGTTCCTGGGAAAGTTCCTGGGAATAAATATAGTATACCAGTTTACAAGTATCAGCGACTGCTTTTCATCACATGTACGTCATCATAGTACCGTCAACAATATTTTGTCAGTCCTAAAGACTCAAGACAGACTAAATCTTATTTTCTCTACGGACGCCCATGGTCTGAAGGTGTCTCAAGACCACTCCGGAGAGTTTGCCTAAGATGCTTCTTTAAGAGATCAAAAATTGTGAAAATTACAAAATGTCTCAGTTAAGCTAATGTGTTTCGAATTCTTGTTTTTGTTGGGAATACAGCTATAATATTACTGCGCTAAAATCTAATGGGAGTCATCTTTGTCGGCTATCCTGTTCAATTCAATAGCGGAGCCATGGCTGCTATCATAGAAACACGACATTGTCAGATGCAAAGGCAACTTATAATATAATTTTCTGGCATTTAATTAGCTAAATGGTACATGCCCTGCGCTTCTAATAGTAGCTAAGCGCAGTAGTTATGCAGCAAAAGCCTTTACAGTATTAATGCGCAATGTGACAGGGTAGTTTGTGCTTACTAGCTCACTTGCATGTGGCAACGTGTCAGCGTGGCAATTATCTGCTATGATAATAACAACTTGAAACTGTTTATTCTACCTAGATTTGTTTTGTAGAATACTTTTACTCCGCAATTCAAAAGTCCCAACCCACAGGTCTCGTGAGTCAATCCGCGGCTAATGCACTCGTTTCCATCGAATTTGCTCTCGCACTGCCAGCACTGGAGACCTTCAACTATATCAAACAATCAGGGCAACAGTTATTGGGTGAATCTTTACCTGCAAGCAAAACGTAATTTACTCGATAGAAGTAGATGAACGTGAACACATTATTATTAGCCTACATATACCAGAGTTTAGGCTGTTAACTTCTACGCCATAGATATGCAAAACATACAATGATAATTACACATCCAAATCTTGTTCAGGCTTCATCGATGATCGCTACAAAGGGAGGGACGTCGGTGCACATGCCATGTTCCTGCATAAGTGCCTTCAAGAACAAATTGAGAGGGAAACTTAATCTGAGAAATGAAGAATGGTTATTCAATGTTGGTCATCAACAAATGCTCGCTTATATTAGTTGCATTCAGAAATCAGAAATATTTGTACATAACTAATCAAGAACCACGACGCCTCCACCAAAACGCGAAGGATTCGCAATGCAGAAAACAGCAACGCCGAAAATATAGAAAGTTAGCCCAGACGTGGGAAACTGAAATGGGAACAGCGACAACCAAAAAGATCGGACCTTCTACCAACCATCCAATCGACAGATCCGTTAACCCTCGGGCTACCAAGCTTTTTTGTGACACGGACTACCAAGGGTGGTGGTGGTTGCCACCCCCCTGGATTTCGAGTTTCGTTTCACATATCATTTATTGTAATACAACAATGGATTCAGCATTCACTTCTGTACAGAATGGTATATTTAGTTGTACATTATGTGAATGCACCTCGAAATTACATCATTTTTAACAAAGGCACCGATCATTAGCGATATTTTATATTATTGCGTACATTTTGTACTTTTTGGATAAACAAATATACGATTATGTGTGTTTTGAAACTGATCTGTGTATCCAAGATACACAAATACATACCTACACATGTTTATATACGTATAAATATGCATCCATACATATATACATGTACATGTATGCATGCATACATGTACAATGCTGCATTCAGCCATTTTCACACAGATTACGCGTATTATTAATTATTTTGATCACTTGCGGTTTTCAAAAGACAAACGTGTAAGTATGGAAATGAAGCCCTACATTCCCTCTAAAGAATGGTATATTTGTTTCTCTTCTGGGAAGAAAACTGAATACGCTACAGACAAAAACCTAAGGGGGGAGTCCTTCCATTCAGCAATTTTTCATGCATATTACGGGTATTATTATTTATTTTGATCACTTCCGGTTTTCAAAAGACAAACATTTAAGTATGCAAATGAAGCCCTACATTCCTTCTAAAGAATGGTATATTTGTTTTTCTTATAGGAAGAATAGTCAATAAGCTAGAGTCGAAAAACAAGAAGAGGTGGTATCCACCCCCCCCTGATGACTCGAGTATATCGGGCATAATCTTTGAATGGCGTGGGCTACCACCATGATATTTACCTCAAAATGTGCGCCAATGAATCTGCTACAGCTACTTAAATTGCAAATATTATATTCCATATGAAAAAAAATTTATGCATAAAAACGTATGGGGGGTGGCAACCACCCCCCTTGGTAGCTCGATAGATCCGTTAAACCAAGAACTGCAGGTCATGATCGCAGCGACAACAGAGGTTCCCTTGAACATTGTACTTTCGCAAGATAAAACAAAAGAATATATTACGTAAATAACTTCAAAACTACATAGGGCATGTCATTGATAATTATAATATATTTGAATGCAGTGCGAATAGGCAACGCTGCAGTTTTGGAGTTAGGCCTGAAGGTTGACAATAAAATATTTATGCTCATTGTCGTCGTCCTTGTCGTCACTATCATCAACAACAACAACGACATCATCATCGTTCTCGTCGACGACGTTGCCATTGTCATGGTTAGTTAAAACAACGACATTACGAGCAGCATGAAGAAAGCTGTCGTCCTACTTAAATGCATGTCTACGATTGTCTTGAAAACTTCTAAAGTGCTGTTTACCTGCAGACAACTCGAATGCTATGCACACACAAAGCAGAAGACCAAGAAAGCAACGCATCGTTCCTTCTAAGCGATTACAACAAAGGATCTTTGCAACAGCTGATCTTCTGAACAGAAACAACCTCAAGTGACTCGCGCTCAGCTTTTTATAGAATACGATTCGGTTTATGACTTTTGAAAGGCGGGCTTATGACGACTTAGAGTTTAGCAAAGAGATCTGCATGCGACCAATTAAAATCTCCCATTTACTGTATATGCCACGTGTGAGCTATTTGTTGCACTCAAACCCTTCCTACGCCTAGCGCAACCTACTCTTTTACTATGATTATTTTATAAAAGGGAAGCCGGGATTCGCCTGTCATTTCTGTTGACGGACACAGCCAAGGTATACGTGTTCCGAAGGTGGGGCTAGGTATGCAAATGAAGCGGATTCTTCATTCCTCGCGAAACTGTGAAAAATAACGCCTACGGAAAAAGCGGGCGAGAAAAGCAGATGTTAGTGGGTGAGTGGCGATAGGGCCTATTGGGGTAAGATCTGTGAATAATTGTCGGATTTCTCAGCAGGGAGATTGTACCAAAGTCGAGCCTTTCCCTACCAGGCCAATAGACTTACATGAAGAATAAATTGGCCGATCATGACGATAGTGATGATGATAGTATTAGTTGTAGTAGTAGTAGTAGTAGTAGTAGTAGTAGTAGTAGTAGTAGTAGTAGTAGTAGTAGTAGTAGTAGTAGTAGTAGTAGTAGTAGTAGTAGTAGTAGTAGTAGTAGTAGTAGTAGTAGTAGTAGTAGTAGTAGTAGTAGTAGTAGTAGTAGTAGTAGTAGTAGTAGTAGTAGTAGTAGTAGTAGTAGTAGTAGTAGTAGTAGTAGTAGTAGTAGTAGTAGTAGTAGTAGTAGTAGTAGTAGTAGTAGTAGTAGTAGTAGTAGTAGTAGTAGTAGTAGTAGGTGTAGCAGTAGTGGAAGTAGTAGTTATTGTTGTAGTAATAATAATAATAGGCAGTCAACTCATGGAACCTGTTACATGTAGCTGTTGCTCTTTCTCGATTGCATTGTACATTTGATCTCCGAGGTCTATATACTGTCACCTGGTACACTAAGTAACTGTTAAAAGTACGTTGAAGACCCGGTCATGCCTATTGCTTAGATTCTACTGTATATTATATGTGTCGGTGACATTGTAACCCCAAAACTTCACGTCGGTACGGGTAAAACCGGGTATACCCGAACCCGTGATTACCCTACCCGTACCCGACCCGACCCGTGAAATGCGTACCCGATCCGTCCCCGAACCGCGGGTACGGGTCGGGCACGGGTAAACCCGCGGGTACGGGTATACCCGCAGACCCCTAGTTCATATGATTCTACAGTAGATTAAATTCTCTGTAGATTAGAAGCAGAAAAAATTCGAACATGGTATATTGAATAATGCATATCCGCCATAGGATCTATCTCTGTTCATGCCGACTGAGTAGGCATTCAGATATCGATTCACGAAGCTGTGCCCTAGTTATTATTTGTAGCAATACGCACACACTGTGTGATAGGCGATCGGAAAACCCTATCATCGACACAGAAATCACCTCTCTATTGCTTGTAGTTCCTGAGATACTTGGGAGAAAATTTCAGTCAATGGTAGATTATTGTGTACGATACAACTAATACAAAGATTAACTCAGAGTCGCTTGAACAACGCCTAAGTGTTAATCCAATTAGCTGTAACTTCGTACAATAATTATAATAACTAGTCCTATAGAAACATCTTAGAGGCTGGCTATTAAAACATATACCCTAATATGCATGCATGGATTGCTTGCAGGCACATATATATATATATATACGTGTGTGTATTTCTGTGTTATGGATATATATAAAAGTTTGTGCCCTAGTCCTTGAGTCCAAATTGGGCATTGCACTTAAATATCTTAGAGATCACATTCGCTCCCCTCTATCTTCGGTGTCTCATCGACCTCTTCACTTCTTGGTCAGGCGTACTCCGTTTGTTCAACGAGTTAGGGCTACTATCATGGCTAGTGGCTAGATCTTTTGTCACAATTGGGCCCTCCCTGTGGAATGCCCTTCCTTTCTCTCTACGTGTTACCATTCTTTCTAGAGCTCTTCCTACAGCCTTCTCCCTTCTCAAAACCTTCTTCTTCTCTAGGGGTTCTCGCACTAGGCGCGCTACTGAATGGCCACTGCTGTGAGCGGCGCTATATAAATTAATAAATACAATACAACACATAGCGAAGCTTTGAATGACTCAGTTCAGCTGTTGTTCACGCGACTGGCTTTTATTAGTGGCGAAACATCATGCTCTGATCATAAAAACTGATTTTAATAACAAACGAATCGTAGATCGCTGCATCAAACGTCCATTAACAGCGCCACGTTCTCTTTCTTCATTTGCGCGTGCGCACTCCTTGTTTATATGGATGGTACGCCTCCACGTGTTTGCCAAACGAGTGTAATTCACCTTACATGAGTCATTGTCAACCTATACGACCTCTACCTAGCGGTCGGATATGTAAGTGGATATGTATGTATGTTTCATGTATACATCCATATATGTACGTATGTTCTAGGTAGGCATGTGTTTATTGTTGTACGGTAGCCTGTAGACCAAGGTATATCGTAGACCAATTAAGTACTTCACTAAACAGTAACAGCCTGCTAACTGTATTCCTACAATATATTGCAAATTACATGTAATGTCCTATATAAGACAGGCTATAGATACACAAATTTCGGAACATGTATTGTAAGCAGTAAGGTTGCACAATTATGTAAGTCACCATCACGTGAGTTTTAAATACTTTTCATAACCTCATAACCCTTGTCAAGAAAACAAATTTCTTTCCCAAAAATGCACTAAAAGTCAGCTATGGCAATGTAGAACATAATTTTTTCGCGGGAACTGGGATAGAACCCAGGATGTGGCAGGCACCCAGAGACAAAACCAAAAGTCGGCGCCTGTGCCCTTCTCTCTTCTTCAGTAGTAATGTTGACATTATCTAGGATAACATGCGGCGGAGTGTGTGCAGGTATATAATAATATGTTATTGCAGGTCCCTCCCTCTAGTTCCTAGGTAACTAGATATCAGACTATAAGGGCATGACAAAAAAACTCGCTTTATTAAATGAACACGAGAAAATATGCAAACGTATTCCATAGAAGAAGAACGTCAAACGTCGAACAGACAGACGAAAACCAGGACAAGAACAGTTACTGCCGCTCTTTGGTCAGAATAACCCAGCGAAGCTTTAACGTCAAAGTATGAAAAGCCGGTGCTTAAATAATTACACCTGGAGACTTGGACGCTAGCTCATTCTAAGAAACTGATCTCGTCAGATGAACCTTACAAACCCTAAACACAACATGGCTCTTATTTTCAAGCCACTTATTTTCAAGCATAGCCACTGAACTCTCCATGCATGACCAAACAATGATACACATTTATTCTTGCATACCTTAACCCTCGGGCTACCCCCCCCCCCACCCACGTTTTTATGCATAAATTTTTTTTACATATGGAATATAATTTTTGCATTTTAGGTAGCGGATTCATTGGCGCACATTTTGAGGTAAACATCATGGTGGTAGCCCACGCCATTCAAAAGTTATACCTGATATACCAGAGGCACCAGGGGTGGATACCACCCCCTCCCTCAGTTTTTCGACTATAGCCTATTGAGTATTCTTCCTAGAAGAGAAACAATTATACCATTCTTTAGAGGGAATGCAGGGCTTCATTTTTGTACTTAAATGTTTGTCTTTCGAAAACCGGAAGTGATCAAAATAAATAATAATACGCGTAGTAGGCGTGAAAAATGGCTGAATGGAAGGACTCCCCTTAGTTTTCTGTCTGTAGCGTATTCATTTGTCTTCCTGGAAGAGAAACAAATATACTATTCTTTAGAGGGAATGTAGGGCTTCATTTGCATACTTACATGTTTGTCTTTTGAATACCGGAAGTGATCAAAATAAATAATCATACGCGTAATCTGTGTGATAATGGCTGAATACAGCATCACAACGTAAACCGATATATGTATCGATATATATATATATGGATAATGGATAAATATACATCCATATGGATAAATATACATCTGTAGGGGTTGACTTCTCTGGCACCATATCATTAGTGCACCCAGACACAGACTCGGACACTCAAGCCGTAGAGGGTGTGGCATTCCAGGCCGCTGACCACAGACCGACTGACTAAGTGTCAACAGACAGATTGAAATAGACAGGCAAAGATAGATAGAGAGAGACAGAGAGACGGACTAGACAAGGCAGGGATACGAGTAAGGCAGTGTTCCTGATTACCTTACCAAACTCGGCCTTCTTGACTGCATCGACCACCCAGCCCAGCTAAGCCTAAGCTGGCTTGTTCGGTATATATATAAACGCTGTCTTATTAGTAAGAGATCAGAGATCAGAGAGCAGACTATCAGAGCAGATAGTTCAGACGGTCAGACAAGTCAGACCGTCAGTCAAGCAGTACGTTAGCTTGTTGTCACCATCGATGTATATTGCTTGTGACTTCAATAAACTCTTCTGAGCTTCTTCAATCGTCAACGGCCTTTGGGCCCGTGGCCGGGTCGACATGGCCGTGGAAACGAGCGATCATCACGAAGGCCAAACTCTTAGCCATGCTTGACTAGGGCGCACATGTAGAAACATGCATGCCTAGTCCAATCTAAATACACTACACATCCATACATAGGCACTATATAATTTATGGGGCAGGACATTACCCCCTGCCATTACCCCCCTGCCATTACCCCCCGGCATTTAGTATATATAGTCTATACATTAATAATATAAACACACAGAAATCTCTCTGCGTGCGTGCATGGGTCGGTAACGCTCTTTTGCAAGAGTCATTCACCAGATGGCAGCACGCATTTATCTCGCGGCGTAGCCGTCGACAACCACACGCATCGGTAGGGGACGCGCTAGCGCCCTACACGACTCGTGCCTCCCCTAGCGAATCCAGCAAAGCTGGTAAGTAATCTTTACGCGAGGTGGGCCAGCCACATAGATCGCGGCGTAGCCGTCGACAACCACACACATCGGTAGGGGCGCGCTAGCGGCTAGCCCCCTACTGGACAGTATATAAAAAGGGGCTAGGAGGTAATGGAGGTTATGTCCAGGATGACTAAAGGTCTTGAGAGTTCATGAAATTGCGAAAATCTCATTGTAAACAATGTTTTGCGTATAAATCTTTTCGTTGTCTTGAAGTTGTCCTTGAACTCTGCGTGGGTGCATGGGTGGTGTAACGCTGTGACGTCACAATATTATTGTGACGTCACACATATAACTTCGCTTTCAATAATTGCCACACGGAGCGGACAAGCAACCGCGTCAACCAGACACGTCGGTAGGGTTGCTGAGAGAGAGAGGAGGAGGGGAGGGAGGGGGAGGGAGGAGGGGAGGAGGGAGGGAGGGAGGGGTGGGGAGGGGGAGGGGGAGGAGGGAGGGAGGAGGGAGGAAGGGAGGGGAGGGAGGGAGGGGAGGGAGGAGGGAGAGGAGGGGAGGGAGGGAGGAGGAGGAGGGAGGGAGGGAGGAGGGGGTGCATGGGTGGTGTAGGAGGGGAGGGGAGGGGAGGGGAGGGAGAGAGACGGAGGGGAGGAGAGCGGAAAAGAGGAAGGGGAAAAGAGGGGAGAGGAAGAGGGAGGGAATGGAGGGACAGAGGGAAGGAGAGGGCAGGGAAGGAGGGGAGAGGAGAGGAGGGCAGGGCAGGGCAGGGGATGGCATGAGGGGTGGAAAGGGAAGAGAAGGGAAGGGAAGGGAAGAGAGAGGAGGCGAGGGGCGGCGAGAGGAGGGGGAGAGAAGGCGAATACCGCTATCAACTTTAAACCGTCGTGTAGGTTCATATTGCCGTGTGATAAAATTTGCGTTGCATCGTAGTCTATTGCCCTGTATGAGCGTGGAAGCTCCCTAAACTTAACCGTCTTAGGACGGGCAAACATCTAGTACATATATATTACAATTTATTACATGTGTTATTACATTTATAATTATTTATAATATATATATATATTAATATATTTGTTAGTTTGTATCTTGTGTACCTGCACTTCAGTTTATATCACTCTAAGTAGCTGACCCCCGGCATTTAATATATAATATTATAGTCTATACATTTATATACAATATAAATATATATTACATGTATTATATTTATTATTTATCCCCCGGATACTCTACACCGGTTTATTCCATCCGGGGGATATGCTTTAGGAGGATAGAATATCACGGGACACAGGCATGGAAAGATTTATAAGTTAACTGAAATTAAACTAAATAACAAGTTAATATTATAGAGCAAATTAACACCAATTATTTTATTTGCATAGTAGGCTATCATGTTGGCTTGGTGCTTCAACCTACTGGCCCATAATTTAATTTAAATGTAGGCCTATACTTATTTGCGGCAGCTACTTCAGAGTGTTACAAACAAAAGTGCAGCCACACCAGATGCAAGCTAATAAATACATTAATATAATATAATAAATTTATATATATTATAAATAAATTATAAATATAATGCATGTTATATATGTAATTATGTATGTATGTATAGACTACATGCATATACTAAATTCCGGGGAGTAATGGCAGGGGGTAATGGCAGGGGGGAAATATCCTCCGGTGGGTAATGGCGGGGGGGTAAATGGCAGGGGGTAATGTCCAGGGGGTAATGTCCTAGACCCATATTATAGGGCCTATGTATGGATGTAAATTTATACGTATATAAACATGTGTAGGGATATATGTGGTGCATCTTGGATACATAGATCAGTTTCAAAACACATATAATCTTATATTTGTTTATCCAAAAAATACAAAATGTACGCAATAATATAAAATATCGCTAATTATCGGTTCCTTTGTTAAAAATGATGTAATTTCGAGGTGCATTCACATAGGGCCTAATGTACAACTAAATATACCATTTTTTACAGAGTTGAATGCTGAATCCAATGGTGTATTACAAGATATGATATGTGAAACCAAACCCGAAATCCATGGGTGGTGGTAACCACCCCCGCCCCCTTGGTAGCCAACGTCACAAAAACCTTGGTAGCCTGAGGGTTAAGACACATTTAAGCAGACTAAGCGATACATTACAGTCCACAATGCTCAGCATTACCTAATAATAGAAGGCAGCATCTCACAATGTATGTACATAAATAAGTAAGTTTATTCTTTACTGAGAAGCACTAGTAAACGCACATCACTGTACAAGGCTGGATTAATACGTTAAAACAAACAAAAATTGATTATAGGCCTACAAGCAAAGAATTGAATGAGAGAAGTTGTTGTAAATCAAGAGATATATCAAGTTCAAATCAAGGAAAGGTTAGGGTTGGTCACAGGGTAAAATTAAGAGCTTAAATAGATCTAGTGAAACCTTGTTCATTTGTGCAGCATCTTGTCAGGGACTGATTTTTGAGTGAGGTTGTAAAACATCGGGATCTCACGGTTATGGGACCTGGGCCGCAGGGAGTAGCGAGTTTGCTTGAGAGAATAATAATTTTTGCAATACATGACAAGGATTGTTCAGATTACGGGGAAAAGAGTCTGGCATCCGCATTGTTGCAAAGAGTTTCAAATGCGGGAGACAAAAAAGATAAGTACCCTTGGCGTACCAGCCTCAGGATAATTCCTTCAAGGGCCTCCCGTTCCTGCCATCTCGTGAATCTGCACCGCACAAGCGAGCAGTACGGCATCATAAAAACCGTATACGTGGCACGAACCACATCAAATAAACTGTCTCCCGAGAGCATGTACTGTATATTTGTGAATATTATATTTATATTGTTGTATGCATGAATATATGTATGTATTTCTGTGTCAAGAATATACAGTAAAGTTTTCGAATGACTCAGTGCAGCTGTTGTTCACGCGAGAGGCCTTTTTACAGGCGTAACATAAAATATTATGCTTTGATCATAAAGTGTGATTTTAATACCAAACGAATCGAAGATCGAGGCTCTTAACAAGTTTCTTTTCATTAACAGCATCACGTTCTGTTTTTAATGTTGGCTACGCTTGCTCACTCTCCGATGATATCGATCGCCCGCATTGAGTGGTTGGCCGGCCATCCGAGTGTTATCCAGCCTACGTACGTCGTTAACATTAGACGCTTAAACATTTCTCAACGACTGTAGTTGCCATTAATTTCTGAACAATGCTTGCCACGGTCGGTTTGTGTAGCGTAATTCATTGGCTGTCAGATTTTACACCCTACAACCCAGCCCTTCACGTTTATTCAGCCTTGACATTGGCACGTGTGAACTTGCTGCACTCTTCAAATTGCAGAGTTTTCTCAGCTATGCTTTTCTTAGTTGTCATGATCGACTTCATGGAACTATGCAAAATAGCTGTTTCAAGGGAAAATTTAGTTTAGTCAGCAAACTTTGGCTGAAAGAGCTAACTTGCGTGTTGGTAATTCTGCTAAGAATGCCTAGATGCTAGGCATACTCAAATGACTTTTCGCTAACTTGTCTTCACAATGCGTTTGTCCTTATACCTTATCCAAATACTTATGCAGGCTATGACTCTTAGTTGAAATAGCATCGCAACTTAGGTATACATATATCAGCTATGCAAGTTAGCTGGCTAGCAGCAATGATCGGCAGCCATTAAGCCCCTCCAAGAGGCTTTGCTGCATTAACAACGCCACATAGCTAGACATCAGTTATCTGCATTGGATTTGAACACCGTTGATTGGCCATTGGCTATCAAGCGGTTTTCAATGCATAACTTTCAAACGAGGAGATATATTCAAAATTCTTTTACAGAGGTTTCCTGAAAATGTTTGCACAACATAGTTTTCGTTTTTGTTTCATAAGGTTACTCCTGCATGACGCCATGTGACATGACGTCAAACTTTGACGTCACAGTTGACATTGCGTCGGATCTTTGGTTCCTCTAAAAGTATTGTTCTTAGAAGGATCATACAGGTATCAAGTTATGATTTTGAAAGCTGGATTTACATAAAGTATGTTTGAAAGTTTTTGGCAGTTACTTCTTCCAGAACACGTGACATACCGTCACTCAGCGTGACTTTTTAAGTATCCGTTCCAATCTCCACAGATAGAAGTCTTGGAAAGAAGATCTCGGTGTATGCAGATTGCAGACTATAGGATTATCGACTACAAAAAAATTTAAAAGTCCATTTTTTACACTGCGTGATAAATATAATATTCACAGATCACGTGACGTTACTCACCGTGCGTTCCCAGTGAGCTCTTGTATAGCCATAGCTATCCATAAGTCTTAGAAAGGTGACCTTGGTGTCTAGTATAAGATTTTTGGTAAAAAGAGATCCTGAAGACACATGCTTGCCACTCTGTGTTAATTACATTCCACGATCCATTATTATTAAGTAACACGATGACTGGTGTGTAACAGTTCGCATAACCTTGGAAAGTCGTAGAATTATTACGTAGCTACTTAACTGTGAATCACAACGTATAATGACAAATCTCATGTTTAGGAAAGTGCTTTAATGCCGTTACTAAGAAAAAACCACAATCACAGTTCTATTGCTTGCAGTTCCCGAGAAACCAAGGGCAACCACGCCGGTGTAGGAGGCATGGTGGACACCAGACACATGTTTTACTCTAGAGTCCATGATACCTGTAGGCACGGTGGACTCTAGAATACGACATCTCAAGACACGACAGTCGGAGACAAGGTGGATTCTATGCACATTTTGTACTCTAGAGCCCATGATACCTGTAGGCACGGTGGACTCTAGATTGCAATTAAATTAAATTAAACTAAACTTTGGTGTTAAGAACATTTTAAAAACTTTTTCATAGCACGAACGTGACGCTTATTTATCGAGCGTATAATTGAATAAGGAGAGCCTCCTTAGCAACCATCCCTAAGATCAGCCTCAGACGCCTTAGCAACCAGCCTACTTAGTAACCAACCTCCGTAGCATTTAACCTTCTTAACAACCATCCTTCTTAGCAACCAACCTTTGTAGAAAGAGGCCTCGACGTCACCCTCAACCTCCTTTTCACCCAGTTTCAAAGTCAGACTCATCCTCTTAAACAACCTCAAGCCTCCTGAGCAATCAACCTCCTTAGCAACCGTCTTTTTCAGCAACCAGCCTTCTTAACAGAAAACCTTCTTAACAAAAAGTTTCAAGGTCAGCCTCAATCTCTTTAGCAACCACCTTCAATGTCAGTTTAAGCATGTTTAGCAACCAGCCTTAGTCTCTTTAGCAACCGCCCTTCTTAGCAACCGGTCTTTTTTAGCAATCAAGCTCTTTATTCGACTTCTTATACCCGGAAAACCCTATTATTGACACATAAATCACTTCTCTATTGCTTGTAGTTCGTGAGATACTTGGGATAAAATTTCAGTCAATGGTAAATTAATGTGTACGATTCAGCTATACAAAGCTTAACTCAGAGTCGTTTGAGCAACGCCTACATGTTAATCTAATTAGCTGTAACTTCGTACAATAATTATAATAACTAGTCCTATTGAAACATCTTAGAGGCTGGCTATTAAAACATATACCCTTTGAAAAGTCTATGTATTTTTGGGGCACCCTAATATGCATTCATGGATTGCTTGCATGCATATACATATGTATTTCTGTGTTATGGATATACATAAAAGTTCTTGCCCTAGTCCTTGACTCCAAATTGGGCATTGCACTTAAATATCTTAGAGATCACATTTACTCCCCTCTATCTTCGGTGTCTCATCGACCTCTCCGCTCCTTGGTCAGGCGTACTCCGTTTGTTCAGCGAGTTAGGGCCACTATCATGGCTAGTGGCTAGATCTTTTGTCACTATTGGGTCCTCCCTGTAGAATGCCCTTCCTTTCCTTTCTTTCTACGTGTTACCATTCTTTCTAGAGCTCTTCCCACACCCTTCTCCCTTCTCAAAACCTTCTTCTTCTCTAGGGGTTCTCGCACTGGGCGCGCTACTGAATGGCCACTGCTGTGAGCGGCGCTATATAAATTAGCAAATACAATACAACAAATAGCGAAGTTTTGAATGACGCAGTTTCAGCTGTTGTTCACGCAACTGGCTTTTATTAGAGGCGAAACATCATGCTCTGATTATAAAGACTGATTTTAAATACCAAACGAATCGAAGATCGCTGCATCAAACGTCCATTTACAGCGCCACGTTCTCTTTCTTCATGTGCGCGTGCGCACTCCTTGTTTATATGGATCGTACGCCTCCACGTGTTTGCCAAACGAGTGTAATTCACCTTACATGAGTCATTGTCAACCTATACGACCTCTACCTAGCGGTCGGATATGTAAGTGGGTATGTATATTTCATGTATACCTACATCCATATATGCACGTATGTTCTAGGTAGGCATGTGTTTATTGATGTACGGTAGCCTGTAGACCAAGGTATAGCGTAGACCAATTAAGTACTTCACTAAACAGTAACAGCCTGCTAACTGTATTCCTACAATAAATTTGCAAATGTCCTATATAAGACAGGCTATAGATACACAAATTTCGGAACATGTATTGTAAGCAGTAAGGTTGCACAATTATGTAAGTCACCATCACGTGAGTTTTAAATACTTTTTCTAACCTCATAACCCTTGTCAAGAAAACAAATTTCTCTCCCAAAAATGCACTAAAAGTCAGCTATGGCAATGTAGAACATAACAAGTTTTCACCGGAACAGGGATAGAACCCAGGATGTGGCAGGCACCCAGAGACAAAACCAAAAGTCGGCGCCTGTGCCCTTCTCTCTTCTTCAGTCTTGATGTTGACATTATATAGGATAACATGCGGCGGAGTTTGTGCAGGTATATAATATGTTATTGCAGGTCCCTCCCTCTAGTTCCTAGGTAACTAGATATCAGACCATAAGGGCGTGATAAAAAAACTCGCTTTATTAAATGAACACGAGAAAATATGCAAACGTATTCCATAGAAGAAGAACGTCAAACGTCAAACAGACAGACGAAAACCAGGACAAGAACAGTTACTGCCGCTCTTTGGTCAGAATAACCCAGCGAAGCTTTAACGTCAAAGTATAAAAGCCGGTGCTTAAATAATTACACCTGGAGACTTGGACGCTAGCTCATTCTAAGAAACAGATCTCGTCAGATCAACCTTACAAACCCTAAACACAACATGGCTCTTATTTTCCAGCCACTTATTTTCAAGCATAGCCACTGAACTCTCCATGCATGACCAAACAATAATACACATTCATTCTTGCATACCTTAAGACACATTTAAGCAGACTAAGCGATACCTAACAGTCCACAATGCTCAGCAATACCTAATAATAGAAGGCTGCATCTCACAATGTATGGGGGGGGGCCGTGGCGCATTGGATGACATCTGGCACACAGACCGAGAGGTACCGAGTTCGAGCTCCCGTTGGGCGGATATGCTTTGTAGAGCTGCTATTAGCGCCGTTGTATATCAGGCTGTCTGTTCTGTTAGTAGTTAAGATTTAAATTGCATAACATGTAAATGTACAGCGCAGTGCGTTTGTCAGGCGCTTAATAAAGAAAAGATTATTATTTATTATTTATTATTACTATTTATGTACATAAATAATTAAGTAAGTATATTCTTTACTGAGAAGCACTAGTAAACGCACAGCACTGTACAAGGCTGGATTAATACGTTAAAACAAACAAAAATTGATCATAAGCCTACAAGCAAAGAATTGAATGAGAGAAGTTGTTGTAAATCAAGAAATATATCAAGTTCGAATCAAGGAAAGGTTAGGGTTGGTCACAGGGGAAAATTAAGAGCTTAAATAGATCTAGTGAAACCTTGCTCATTTGTGCAGCATCTTGTCAGGGACAGATTTTTGAGTGAGCTTGTAAAACATTGGGATCTCACTGTTATGGGACCGGGGCCGCAGGGAGTAGCGAGTTTGCTTGAGAGAATAAAAATTTATGCAATACATGACAAGGATTGTGCAGATTACGAGGAAAGGAGCCTGGCATCCGCATTGTTGCAAAGAGTTTCAAATGAGGGAGACAAAAGAGATAAGTACCCTTGGCGTACCAGCCTCAGGATAATTCCTTCAAGGGCCTCCCGTTCCTGCCATCTCGTGAATCTGCACCGCACAAGCGAGCAGTACAGCATCATAAAAACCGTATACGTGGCACGAACCACATCAAATAAACTGTCTCCCGAGAGCATGCACTGTATATTTGTGAATATTATATTTATATTCATATATGCATGAATATATGTATGTATTTCTGTGTCAAGAATATACAGTAAAGTTTTTGAATGACTCAGTTCAGCTGTTGTTCACGCGAGAGGCCGTTTTACAGGCGTAACATAAAATATTGTGCTTTGATCATAAAGACAGATTTTAATACCAAACGAATCGAAGATCGCTGCATCTAACAAGTTTCTTTTCATTAACAGCGTCACGTTCTCTTGTTTAAGTACGCTTGCTCACTCTCCGTTGATATCGATCGCCTGGCTTCAGTGGTTGGCCACCCGACTGTTTTCCAGCCTACGTACGTCGTTAACAAGAGACGCTTAAACATTTCTCAACGACTGTGGTTGCCATTGATTTCTGAACAATGCTTGCAACTGTCGATTTGTGTCGCGTAATTCATTGGCTATCAGATTCTACACCCTATAACCCAGCCCTACACGTTTATTCAGCCTTGAAATTGGCACGACGTCGTGTGAACTTGCTGCATGGCATATGCATGACAGAGCTAACCGAAATTAATGAACATGTTTTCTAGATTAATTCATTTAAGATATTTACATAGCGCCCCTTCAAGATTTCTACTCAGAGGCGCTCCCGACTACAGCGCGGACACTGAATCGGAGTTTCACGCCGAAGCGCATGAGCAATTGCGAGTGAAGGACTTGCCTAGATATACTCTATAAGGCAAATAATTATAGGAATGTTTTAACTACATACTGGTTTAGAGGAATGGATTTACAACAAACTTTTAGTAATTGTTTTTGATGGCTTCCAAAGTTTTGAGAAACAAAAAAATCTAAGCAGTTTGTAGGACAGGCACAGGATCGATAGAGCACGCGAGAGAGAACGAGGGAGCGAGCGTCCTTTCAGATAGAGACAGCGAGACAGACAGATATTGTATGCTAACCGGTTCTGTCACGTTCAAACAAGGCCAAGGGTTTAACCAGACGGCATGCACCGCCCCTTTAAGATTTATTAAAAGAGGTGAATTTTAGAATGTGGAGTTTGAGCCCCAGAAAAGTCGATGGATACAGGAAGATCTCGTCTGCATGTGAATAAACATCAACTTAATGACAAAAAACTGGAAACAATTATCAGCTTGTTCTGTGTACGGGGCCTACCTGTGGACCCTCCCAGATGATCACAGACGATCTTTGTCAAATCAGCTGTATATAGCATGTAATAGCAGTAGTTCAAAGACAGAACCCTGAGGGACGCCGAATGTTACAGGCGCCCATACTGAATTGTCTGAACCATGGCCACCATCATTTGGCGCCCACTTGGGAAAGAACGAATCTACTTAAACGCCTGTCCTAGAACTCCAAACAAGGTGCGTAGTCTGGTCAGCAGGAGGATGCTGTGGTCTATAGATATACAATGTGTCAAAAACTGCACTTACATCCACCAAGTGCGAGCAGCGTGACGTGTCCAGCGTAGATGGCATCGCAGACGTCAGTCAGAGATGAGCCTCGGAAGAACGGTTTCGGTCCAATGGCCTTTTCTGAAGCCGGATTGTGGCTTCGGCATAAGGTTGCACGATTCTAAATATCATGGGGGGAGAAAGGGAGACTGCCCCCCTTCCCAGTTTTGATTGAGGCCCTCTGTCACCCAAAATGCAAAATCCGGCCTAGAAATTGTTCCCAATGTTATGTGCAGAATTTCATTTCTGAGCAGTTACTGCCGTGCTTCTCGGCAACCTTGGAAAGGAACGTCAGGTTAGCGATATGGCGATATGACTCTTGATTTCTGGCCGTATGATTACACGCTTCTGACTCTCCGGTAGGCTTCCCTCCGCACCAGAAGTGCAAGTACCACCAAAGCAATGTAACAGCACGGAATTACCAGCGACCTTAAATGGCAACTCTCCTTACACGAAGCAAGCAAAACAGGACAGAACGTCTTTAGCCACATCCATGATAGAGAGATTAGCTATCACATATATATTTATAGCGCTGTCGTGCGGCATATAACATGTACTATACTAAATGCTCTGATACAAACATGCATACATACATGACACATACATACCTACATTGGCCTACATACACAGCATGCAGTCAATGACCAGTCATTCTTTGAGCAGCGGTGTCTTTAGCTGGGAAATAAATGCTCACCAATTAATTAACCCTCTAAGGCAGTGCTTCCCAAACGTTTCAGTGTCACGGACCGACAGAATTAACTTTTCAGCGTCACGGACCGGCAAGAATTTTCTCAGTGTAGGAAAACCGGTGCCAAATTTATTAATTATTTCTCTTTTTCTATCACCTAAAATATATTCCTCAAACATGTATTAAAATTGATTTAAATGCATGTTTAGCCAATTTTATTACTCCATTGCCCTGTAAATGCAAGCCTAATAAGTGTTTTTGTTATGAAGTTTTAAAATTATAATAGCCATTTCTTTATTCCGAGACAATATGACCAGTTTCTTCACTCACTCTGCGGACCGGCACCGGTCTGCGGACCGGCACCGGTCCGCGGACCACCACTTTGGGAAGCACTGCTCTAAGGGATATGTGACGTATATGTCACATATCAGAAAAAATTGCCTGGATTTATTAGATTGAGCAAATGGATTTGTTTAACGATTTTATTTATTTGTTAAGTACTTGATCACTCTAACTGTGACCTTTCCATGAGTTCGCAAATATTCTATGAGCAAGACATCTTTATTTTAAGATTATTTTCAATAAAATAAAAAAATTGTCTTTTTTAATTTTTTTATCACAGTGGAATAATACGTTACAAAACTTATAAATAGTGTGCATTGACTCTACAAACGAGGATATTCATTGACAAGAGCCGAATAAGTTAGCCTAAAGTTACCATTGGCCATGCCTTCATGTCAAACTTGCCCCACCAATTGGGCATGAGTGGCAGTATATGCCACTTTGGGCCAAAGCGTTCGGGTAGGAGTTTCGTAATTTTCACTTTGTGTGTTTGAACGTTTTGCAAAATATGTTATCATGTACGGTCAGTTTTCAAAGTTTTGTGTTGGCCTATGAGTTGCCAACGTGCATATGAAAAATTGTGGCATTATGTTATATATTTTTGAAAATAGAACACGTGTTCTAAAAATTGCCCCGGTTCTTCTAATTGTGGGAGATCGCTACAATCAGCTATTGAACAGTCTAAAACTTTGGTGCAAGAATAAGAGCCTTTAGTTGCAGCTTGATGTCTATCTGAAATTTTTAGACTGAAGGATTCAAATTTCAATCAAGACTAAAAAGACTTGAGTCTCGTCTGCAAACAGATTTCGCAATTAAAGTCACATCAGTTTCCCTGTTTTATTTGGACAAACCAAAGGATAGTCTGAAGATGTGTCTTCATACTTTAGTTCAAGGTAATAAAGATAGCTCAAACAAGAATAATTTATTTTTTTTAATTAGAAGAATTGATATTATTATGTGGGTCAGGAAGCACTTGTGGACAAATCGCTTGCTATAATTATTTAAACTTATCTTCCTGCATGCTTGATATGCCAAAGTGAAGCCCAACACTAGTCAGCTTGACAAATTGTTTATAATTTACATTGGATAGGGCTTTCTAATAGTGCATTCTTATATTTGGTATATAAAGTATTTTGGACAATATGGTAGTTTCTATAACAATAACATTCATTGATAACCACCAGCAAATAAGTGCAAGAATGTTCTAGCTATAACTAACATTGTCGATGCTATTATGTTAAGACTGTCATCAGATGAGGACAGATATTCTCGCAAGAAATAACGAGACAAACAGGGAGCTGGAACAGCTGCGGAAACAGGCCAACCAATGCTCGGCTGCAGCAACGCTAAATGAGGTTTCCGAACGCAGCTGAATTCCATTCTACAAGAATTGACCAGAGTAAGATTTCAAAGCAAGAAGGAAACATTGCAATTCGATGAGAAGATAAATAAATTGAAAACCGATATTCACAATGAAAAAGCGAAGTGTAAGCGATTCGAGGAAGAGTGGCTCCAGAACAACGCTACCATCATGGAATTAAAAGACAGATTGAAAAAAGCAGAACGCGCTAAACTATGCTACCAACAACAAACGCATGAACTAAATGCCCGTTTTGCACCAACCCAATATGAATTTAAGAGGCCTACAGAAAATTTCGACGAAAGCAATACTGAGACAATTTTATTAAGGAACGAAAGTGAAAAGTTAAAGGAAGCAGGCGAATTAATGAGGAAGGAGAACGAGTTGAGGAATGATTTCAAAGTAGCCCTTCAAACACAGAAAAATAATCAGGATCTTCTAACGCCACTAAAAGAGAAAGAAAGAAGTTTGGAAGAAGAAAAAGATTTTAAGAAGAGAAGAAGTTTGAAGTTCGCTGAAGAAGAAAAGCTTCATCTAATTAAACCACAGAAAAGCAGAATGGAAGAAAAACACTGATAAATTATCGAATATTGAAGCTACGAGAAAAAGAAGAAAGTGAGAAGCATAGTAGACAAGAGTTTGAGAAGAGGTTGAGTTTTGCAGCAGCGCAGCTAGAACAGCTCAATTGGAAGCCGGAAAGCAGAGATATTACATTTGATACTCAAGGTAGGATTTGTGTGTAGACCCTAAGCATTCTTAATCTTATTCAATTCTTTGATTGTAGGAAACGCTAACGTTAATCTAGATTCAAAATATCACTTAATGAATGCTGTACTCGACATATCACACGAGACTTAACCGTTACCTATTTTCTTCCTAATAAGATTAATTTCATTGGTAAAGTTGTACAATCCATCTGTAATTTTCTATCTTATGTATTACACAGAAAGCCAGGTGATTAGAAGCAATCATCAGTTCCTGGTAGAGAACATAAAGTCGATTCATATAGTTGACCTTCTGCATGAGAAAAATTGTATCACGGCTGAAGAAAGAGATCACTTGAACAAGCAGCCTTTCAGTTTATACAGAAACGATGCGATTCTACACTGGATGAGGACGATTCCGCTCACGGAATACAAAGGTCAGAAGGTTCTGGAATGCTTTCGTCAAACTAAACATAATTTAGTTGCCGATCTTTTGGAAAATGAAGGAGGTAATCAATAAATTATATCTGATGCAACTCCCAGACCTTAAATTTATTCAACTGAGTAGAATGTTGTTTTATACTGCCCTAGTCTCTAAATATCAAACAATCACTCAAGTGAAATGAGCTATACATAGACTTTTTAATAATAAACCTTCTGTTTAACTGTCTTTGCCTTTGTCAGAGTTCTATTGTTTGAATTATTCACTTTTATGATGTTTGCAGTCGCATATGTATCATTTTTGGTAAGCGAATAAGAACAAGAACAAGAATAAGAACGTTCGTATCCTGTATTTAACTGTCTAGTGTTTTACATTTGTTGTTTTAGCCAGCGAAATTGGACACATGTCATAATTGCTATATATGTATTTTCAGTTCTTATTAGTTCTAAGATATCGACAAAGCTGGCGAAAGTTGGTTTATTCGCTAAATCATCCAGCAAGAACGCGGAGGAGCTTAAAGAAAAAGAAGTCGTGGTCATCGAAAAACTGAACCATCCACAGATTTCACACGGATTCTCACTTTCTAGCATTCTAAACGCCACAACAGAAGTCGCAGATAATGACATTGTCATCGCCCCTTACTGTCATCAAGAGGCCGATGGAATTGTTATCTGGTTCTGGTGTCATTCGAAATGTGGCCAAAAAAATTTGCAAAGAATGCATACATCTGGTATTCTGCTTGGAATACTAAACACGATCTTCAAAGAATTATCCAATGACAGTGGGTCATCTGCGTCAAAATTGCTTGTCCCCACTAGCATTACTATATTCGTGGATGATTTCGAGAGTGAGTTTCAAGTATTTTTACATGAAATACTGATAATTATTTGAGTCTTGATTCGAACATTGTACAACTGTATCTAGGTAAACCTGTAGTAACTACAGGTTTACCCAGATGTAGTTCATTATTGCTTGGGTTTCGGCACTGGTCTAATATAAGTTGGATTGACGAAAAGAATTCCTGCTAAATAACTTAGAAGTCGGATTGACGACAATAATGTTTGCTTTAAAAAGAGAAGTGGGATAGATTAAAAGAATCTTGTTTAAATAGAAGCTCGATTGATAAAAATATTTCTTAATTAAATAGAAGTTGTATTGATGGAAAATAATTGTTGCTTAAATGGAAGCTGGATCGATGAAACATATTCTTGCCTGAAAAGAAGCTGGATTGGTGAAGAGTATTCTTGCTCAACTAGAAGTTGGATTGACAAAACATAATAATGCTACAATGGGCGAATAATTTACGACGCAAAACTACACGTTTACCCACATCTGTTTGCAGTTCATGGTTGTCTACGTTTTCATGCCCCAATCTGGAAGAATTCTTTAGCCCGAAATGGTTTTCTTGCGGTACTTTAGTAATCTTTTGGCAAATTTTCAAGAATATCTTTACCTAGAAAACAATTTCTGTAATATAACGACAACTTTGATGTCACAGTTGGCAGCACCGTTCCGAAGGGGGAGCAGAGTGGCGAGTCGCCCCGGGCGGCACATGTGCAGGGGCGGAAAAGAGGGTTGAAGAAAAAATATTAAAAAATAGTGAATGTTGGATGAAAAATGAAAAAGTAGGAGAGAAAGAAAGGTAGAAAAAGAAGGAAGGAAAGAAGGAAACCGTCATTTTGGTCATGTCGGCTTGGCTTCTGATGCCGCCTCTTAGCCTCTGTTTTTGATTACATGACTCTGAGAGGTCTACGTTAAACACAAAACAGAATAATATTGTAGTAAACTAAGCAGTTTCTTTGTAATGTTTACTAAATATTATTATCTACAATATAAATATTCCAGTAAATAAAATACATTGCTTAATTTGATTGTATTCTTATTAACAAATTAGTGCCTAGCGTCCCCATTTTGGGGACCTACTTCGAGAGAGTTATTTGTAATATCAATCAATATTGAGTGTTACAAGCTATTGCAACCATAAGGCCTAGTCCACTGAATTATCTTTCATTTGGGGTACAATTGAGCAGAAATTTTTATTGTTTGTGCATAATTATACAGTTTTTTATGGCGATTATCCGAATTTTTTAATTTTTAAAAAGTTATCAATATAAATTAGAATTATCGTGCAAAAGCACGTTGTAATCGAAAATATGAGTATATCCCTATGTTATTTTGTCCCTTAGCTATCTGCATCTGTTTTTGGAGTGTTGATAGGTGTTTGGTTGATTTTTTATTATACCAGAATAATACCGTCCCCATTTTGGGGACGCTAGGCACAAGTGACCCCGTCAACTTCTAACTTATAATAGGCGACTTTCACTGTTTGTGCAGCTACAGTGATATGTGCATATGTGTTTTCTCAGCATGCCAAGTGCAACCCTACTTGCAAGCCCACATGAAGCCCTTTTGGGACCCATTTTCCCATATGGGACCCATATGGAGCCCATTTGGGTCCCATGCAAAACCCAAGTAAATTTTGGTAGGGAAGAGGTCTAACTGTCCGTGATATTATCACAATAATTGTGCCAATGTACAATTATTTTACTTGAGAATGACAAAGACTTCTGGGATGCAAGAATTTACATATGCCCTCCAAATGATCCAGGGTGTAGTGATGTACTCAGATGGATCCGTGTCATGAAGCTGGCTGGAGTGACCGACGATTCGACAGTCAACTTGGACCTGGCGGCTCTGTTGTTGTCAAGCTTCCAGCTGGTGACAAATTTGAAATTCACGCTGTAGTTTGTCAATTTTTCACCAGCCTGAATCTGATTGAATTCTGAGCAGTAAGAACATCCAGCCACTAGAACAGTTAGAGATAATCAACTAAGAACTGCAGTTGTCCCGTGTAGTCTGTGGAAAAGATCAAACAAACAGATGGTGGCACATTTGACTACATACTGGATACAGCATCTGGAATAATGGTGACTTGCTGGAACGATAACAGGTTGGTGACACTTCCAATTGTGATGGCATCGAAACCCTGAACTCTGTGAAGAGGTGTCACGGTCCGAAAGAACCGTGACATCGCCCAGGAGGCCAGGAATATGTTATCGACCACACCAACAGACACAATGCCATGAGAAATTGATAAGATGAACCAGAACATCAGCATACAGCATCTCTGTCATCTCCAGAAAATGGTGCTCTGTGGGCTCTCGTTGCTTATCTACTGGATTTGGCAATATAAAATCCTTGGATCCTATACCAACGCACTGCTCCAGCTATGCGCCGACCTTGGACCAGTTGGAACTTCACGACATATGCACTGGGTTCTACTAGCAGTAGAGTGCTGAACGTGCAGCTGTTGGCCTTCCTCTTAGTTGACTGAAAGCTGTTGTAGATTGAGTGCTATCAGATATTCGCACTGATAGAATGAATCGATTCGTCGCTGTAGTGTCTGCTGTGTAAAAGCTTACTGTGTGCAAATGTGAGCTTACTTGCTGCAAATGTGACATCGGGACATCCGGACATTCATCAGAATTGTTCCACTATATTCCCCAGTATGCAAGAACTGTTATTTAGAACTGCTGTAGAACTGCTATTTCTCACATCATGATAGCCACATAAACAGCCTTTGCAATAATAGTAAGTTTTGTTCCATAATTTCAACAAACGATAATAATTTTAACAAACCAGCTTGACATACATTATGGTCATCATTATTGTACAGTTTTCCTTGATTACTTGACCATTGATCATCATAATTATACCAGACAATGAGTTTGATGTTTGCAAGTATGTGTTTAGCTACTGGTATACTTATCTTTTTGATTACATGTATGAAACCTTAACAGTTGATTTATGCCAGCCTTGAAACTTCACGTCGCCGTACCGTACCCATTTGTGCCTAGCGTCCCCAAAACGGAGACGGAAAGTAAAAATTTCAAATAAATTATAAAAACAAATTTTGAGCTGAATAATGTTTAGCACTGAGTTTCACTAGGTAGAAATAAAGTTATTTTCATACTTTCATGAAAAAACAAAAAGTCAGGCACTAATGGGTTAAAATAAAAAACTTCTGCTGCACACAGTAAGCCGTGTTTGCACTTTGCACCGTCACTGTACAGCGGAATAACGGTTATTAATAAACTTTCAAGAATGTTGCGCAGCAGCTCTGTGTCCTGCCTTTTATATAACGGACACAATCATTACTGCACGGCAGTGCACGCTGCTCCGTGAAATTATGAAAAAAATTCTAATTATCATTTTCCTTAAATGAAAATTAGTGTCTATCTTTAATTCATTGATGGTTCCGTATATTGTTTTCAACTGTGACTAATAAGATAATAACTTTAACAGATAATTGTTAATTTACTAGTTCCTCTCGGTCCACTCGTATTAACTGCACACACTCGCAATACTCATTCATTCATTCATTCATTCATTCATTACGAATGAAATTGAGTAAGAGGCCGAATTCAGTGGGGCTGAATGATATAGCATATCCAGAATTAAGTGGCCAAGGGCGGCATTTTAGGCGCAGAGAAATCACACACAAAAACAAAAGTTGGTGGTGGTAGGCCTACTGCAGCGTAGCAGCAGCCATGCGCTGTCAGTTTGTTTCTTCCAAATCCGCAACAGTAGTCAGCGACTTATGGAAAAATGTTTTATTATCTAATCATATTGATTTCAGTCAGTTGAAAATGTACTGTAGGCTATAGCTAAAACGGATAATTAAAAAATGCAGTGAAAATTGATAAATCCAGACAGGCTATCAACATTTTAAAAAAAATTGTAGGCTATTTGTAATAAGATCGACGATCGTCATGCAAATTGCAATCTCTCTTAGAGAAAATAGCATATCCAGAATTAAGTGGCCAAGGGCGGCATTTTAGACCGTCGCCCCGGGCGGCATTTCAGCTCCGTACGCCACTGTACTTCTTTATGTTGTTGGCACTCTATTCGTCTTCTCTGCGTATCTGTGCGCGATACTCTTGATAAAACAATGTAATTCTCTCTAGATTTTAACATCAGGTGCTGTCTCTCTGTGTATGCCTTTTATATAACTCCCATGCACAGTGCTTATCTCGGTCTGTTTAGCAATAATAATCATCACCAAGGTCGTGCTTTCATACGATTTAAAATAATTTAAACAGACAGTAAACGAAATCATTTATTACTATGCGGATCGGCGTTTTCGTGCAGATTCAAAATTAAAATAATTTTTCAAATATTCTAGATCATGCTTTTGTTTTCAGATGAACTGCCAGAGAAATACCAATCGGATCCAGTTTTAATTGAGACGATCAGAACAAAAGCCTCAGAAAAAGGAAGGAAATCGATCAATGGATTGACGATCTTAGATAAAGAATTGTATGTGTTGAGTGAAGAGGTTTCTGAAGTTGAAGTTTATGATTAGATTAAATTAAGGTTCACTCGTCGATTGAATTTGAATGAATTGATTTATCCCGTAGAGATAGGATCCTGCAACAGAAATAGATGTCTCTACATCTTTGATAACAAAGACCCAGGTCAGTCGCCGGAAATCCTGAGACTTGAATCAAAGGGAAATTTGATAAAGAAATGGTCAACAGGAGACGATTATGGATGCAGTCTGTCCGTTACAGATGAATCAAATGTTATTTTAACTGTTTACAATGAAAATAAATTAAACGAATATTCGCCAGATGGACAATTGTTGCGTGAAATAAATCTATCATCAGAAGCAGATATTCTTTGGCATGCTATAAAACTGACCAATGATTATTTCGTGGTTAGTCATGGTGATCATGATGTTGGTACGTATAGAGTATGTTTATTGGACGAAGATGGAAAACTTAAGAAGTCATTCGGTGGAAAACGTGGGTCAACCATTGCACAAATGAATCGTCCAGCTGTAGATGGAAATGGATTCGTGATGGTCGTTGATCGAGATAACAGTCGAGTTTTGCTACTGGATTCAGATTTGAAATTTACCAGAGAAATTCTGTGGAAAGAAAAGCACGATTTACGAATTCCAACGAGGATTCTTCTGGATGAGTCTAATGGTCGATTGCTTGTGGCTGATAACAACTGGACCCATGTTGGACGGATTTTGATTTTTCAGTTCTGTTTCTAATAGGACGAAGAAAAAATTGATTTGATGTTTTAAACAATTGAAACAATAATACTTTTCATTATTTTGTCTTCAAGAATTTCTTTTCAAAATTCAAAGTTCGGTAAATCGTGTCATCTCAACTAATAAACGCTAATTCTTTTCTTTGAACAACTAATAATATTCTTTGTTGCATCCCATAACTTGCTGTGCAATGGATAATGATTTTGCTTATAATTATAATTAAAAATATTTATAATTAAAATGAATTGGTAGACTATAGGCAAACTAAACATGATAGAATTTAAAGTTATCGCTTTTGTCGTCTCTGTTAGTAATACCGTCATAGTATTGAGGAAACCCATAATATTATGATGTAACAGTGTAGCGTATTAAAACACTTATATATAGCGTCTTAAGAGCCTCTTAAAGGCGCTGCGTACGCGGCCACCAGTCAGATGGAAAAGGTGTCTTTAATGTTCGAAAAATTGCAGTGCAGTCAGCAATAAGTTGAACTGAGCGAATTTCAGTATGTAAATTGTTCCATAACGATGGTCCAACGACAGAGAAGCCCCAACGTGTACGTATCGAGGTGTGAGACCGTGGAACAACGAGGTCATTCCGCATCGCAGAACGAAGCATCCGGCGACCGGACTGTGTGGAGATCGGAACAAACAGCTCACTGATGTATTCTGAAGCAGTAGGAGTCTTGGAACATCACACAACTTGCCAGCAGATAATTAAACTTGATTACGATTTCCTTGCCAAGAAGTTTCCTCAGTTTACATTTTCAACAAAATGACCGTGACCTTGGTGTTACTCTTGATAAGCTTTCTTTCGCTGCACGTATCTCTAATCTCTCTCGGTCCATTTTTTTATCATTTGCGGCGTCTACGTGCCATTCGACGATCTGTCCCCTCGCCGATATTTACTTCCATGGTTCATGCCTTCATTAGGGTGACACTCAAAATTAAAGTTTTAAATTTTTAAAGTCTCACCCTTTCAGATGGTTATATACAATTAAGTAACTATTCTGAAATTTTTTGAAATTTATTGGTTAATATTTAAAGGTCGCTCAACGCGGCAAAAGTTTTACATTATGGTCAGTGCTAAACACAATGTTGATATACAGGCTATCAACTTATGGTCTTGATACCACTACTGTTTAACAAGTCCCTTTATGATTGTTTGTTGTTTGAGTCTGGATATTCCTTCCTATGTTTCTCAACCACCTGCAGTAGGTATTGCTTCTGTTCTTCCTGATTTGCAAGCACTCCATTGAATGACTGACTGTATCAGTGCGTCGCCGCGTTCGACCGCATCATTTACGACTTTGAAGCTCATAACTCGGCGACGAGCCAAGAGAAAGTTGTCTGTCATGCGCTTGGAAGTACTGTAGTTGGAGAAAGTCTGCAGGAATATCCAGTGCAGCAAAGAGTTTCTTAGTATCTGCAGTTACAAAATCATATAGCTCTCATAGTGGTACTTCCTGCACATTAACTTTGATACGCCAAAGAGGTTCATGGCATCCTAGACGTTTGAGGGCTGCAACCATTACTATCATCAAAAGACGCCGAATCAAACAATGCCAGGCCAGCCAACATCTCGCTCAAGTACCACAAATGGTTTGAAAAGCTATGTACTGAAAAGCTATGTACTGCAGCTTTAGCGACGGTCTCATTTGCTGCCTAGTTAGAAATGAGCTGCTGCAACTGTTGCAAGTCATTCCAGGGTGCTGACATTGGACACCGGCATGTGCACAATGCCTTGAGATACATCTGAAGAACAAATAGATTGAACTCAAGACGGCTTTGCAGATTAAGCGCAGTCGGATGAAACTGAGAACGGATGTGGTAGATTTTCAAACAATATATCAACTTCCTCATCCACTGCACCCTGTGGAAAGCTTCAGGAACATTGATGTGCTGTTCATCAACAGGTGAGACGTCTAAGAATATCAAAGCTAGTCTCAAAACCTCTTTGTAGTCATTTCATGCATGAAAATTCTTCAACTGACCTTGCACAAAAATTACCAAGTCATCTCTGAATGGCCCCAGCAGTGAAACAATCAAATATTCAACCATGTCATTCCTATTGCCATCTTTATCAATCGAGCTGCAAGATTCCACAAATTTTTCTAACAGTTTAATTATAGGTCTGCTTGATTTTGCTGTCAGAGTATCGAAGACTCTCCTACGATCAGCTCTTGCACAACTTAGAAGATCTGTCTTAAGCTTGAGCTCCAGCAGAACACATGCTCCTGCAAGAAGGCCGGTTTTGCTAGACGTGTCAAAAGACATAGGTCGTATGCGGCCAACTATATTCTACTCTTCAGGCAAGTTGAAAACAGCTGAAGCTTGCGCTTCGCGTGTCCCATTAGGCAGTAAAGGAACTCCTAAGATTTTCATTTCTCCTTTACCTGATACCAGCACAACCAGCCGGTCAACATGTTCTGTTGATGTCAAAACTGACAACAACTTGCCATCCCAATCAACTGTAAGTGGAACCTCGGGAGCACACTGCACAATGCACAGGCCACTTCTACAATACTAAGCCCTAGTTGTAGCCTACTCATCAGTAAGTAGAAAATTATTAAAAGTCAAATGCTGTTCTAAAATGATGAATTAATGCATTACATTATGTTATCTTTTTACAGCTTCAATATAACAAAGACATGCAATTTTTTACATTAATTTATTGGTTTTTAGTAAAGTAAATAATAACTGCACTATGCAAAATTTTTGATGAAGAAAGTATAACAGAGGAAATTCAAATCAGAATTTAAAAATTTCAATGGCAGTGCAGACAAAAAATTGTTAAGCGTATTTACTTTTATTAACATTGTTTATCTCTATTGAAAGTTCAGTGTCCTTGAGTGACCTCTAAATATTTTTAGATTTCACTAAAATTTCCTACAGATGTCACTAATATCATAGAGAACACTTTTGAGGGGTGAGACTTTAGAAAATCTAAAAATAATATTTTTGTGTATTGTTCAGTGTCACCCTAGCCTTCATCTGTTCACGCATTAACTACTGTAATTCGTTACTTATAGGCCTACCAAAACTCCGTCTGGCTCCAATCCAATCAGTACTTAATCCAGCTGCTCGTTTCATCGCTCGCCTTCCTCATACTTCGACTTTTATGACTGAACAGCTTCATTGGCTTCCCTTAACTGCTCGGATTCAGTTTAAAAAAATTTCTTACGTGTAAAGTGTTTCTTGTTAAAACTCCCCTCTACCTTTGTGATCTTATGAGACGGCCTATCTCAGCTACCTCTGGACGTCCTCTCCACTCTTTAGCCCATCATGACCTTCTAGTTCATCGGTCTCGGACTGCCACAGCACAGCATCGTGCCTACGCCTCTGTTGGATCTTTGTTGTGGAATGAAATTCCGACTATAACTCGTGCTCTGATGTTATACGGGGCACTTCTGTTTCTGCTCGTTTTCTTTTTTCGAGGGGCCTTTCGAACTGGAAGCGCCTCTGATTAGGTTGTACTGTGAGAGGCGCTTTATAAGTCCGTGGAAACCGGAAGGCACAGTTCACTTATGTATTCTGGGGCAGTACCAGTCATGGAACATCGCACAATCATAACGATCTTGTAGCGTATGCGATCAGGAATTGGCAGCTAATTTTAGGTTATGCTGTATGTAATCTGATATGATGCACACAACTAGGTAGATTGGCCAACAGACGAGCAGCTGATTTGAGAACCGATTGTAGTTGTTTAATGAAGAAGAGTAAGTCAACTAGCACGGAATTGCAGTGATCGAGACGAGATATGACGAAGAGTGGACCAGTGTGAGGGCAGCATAAGAAGACAGAGTTCTTCGTATGACCCTGATCTGCCTCGATTCATAATAGCTAGCCCTGCAGATTGAATTTACATGATCAGCTAGGGTGAGTAACTGAGTACTCCATCAAGAAGCAAGCCAATATCCCGAACCACATCCAGAGGCCTCCAGTTTAGAAATGTCAATACAAGCACTGATTGATCTATTTTCTGTCGTTCCTGGGCTGTGCCGATCCATGTATTCTGAGTATTGGCTGGGTTCAGTCTTAGACGATTTGAAGACTCAGCATTCATGGCAGACACACACGCAATTGCATCACATGGCTTATAATTATAGCTATAAGTCATCGGCATACTTATTTGTTCTCGAACCAAGTGCAGTAATAATTTTTATTATGTCCGCTAGATGAGCAGTCTATAATATGCAGAGAAGTGGCCCAAGCACCGATCCCTGAACCCATTTCCACCATCATAACACGGCCCTCCAGGTAGGAACGGAGCCGGGACGTGGTTGACCAGTAATACCATACGAGGTTGTAAGTCTGGTCAGAAGGTGCCATACGAGATTGAAAAGCTGGTAAGAAGGATGTGGTGATCGACCGTGTCAAAAGCACCACTCACATCTACGTGTAGGATAGCTAGGAGTGTGACACAACCAGAACCAGTAGCTTCGAAGAAATCTGACAACAGTCGAAACAGAAACGTTTGAGTTGAATAGCATTTTCAGAGGCCTGTCTGATGTTTAGGCATCAGGATGTTAGACTCCAAATATTGTAGCTGCTTGCAAGCCACGGTTCGCTCAATCATTTTCGACAAGTAGGTCAAATTGGAAATCGGTCGGTAGCTGGACAGGCGCCCAGAGTTGAGTCCTTGTATGCACAAGGAATAAGAAATTGTTCTGCTGGAAAGCAGGTCACAAAAGTCATAAATGTAAATGTAAAGGTACTCGTGTTTCTATATCGACCGTATTGAATTGATCGGTTGAGATCTTTCACCACCGCTATCCGCTTGTATGGGCGCCATGTGTAGGCCTACGGATAATAGCAATAGCCGTGTAGGGCTGTAGGGTATGGCGGACGCTGAAGTATTGAAGTTCCGGCTTCGCTTAGCCTAGCTTACAGTACTGTAGGCCTTTTATAATAGGCCTATTTTAGTGCACCAGCTGCATTTTGCAACCCTATCATGGCTTCTGCTGTAATGTTGTTGCTGACCTAATTTCACAAGGATACCTGAAATGGCCTTTTTCGGTGTTATTCGTGCACACACCTGTATGCTTTGCAATTCGTTCACCTGCATTCGTGTACTTTCTTTTCAGCTCCAAAGTCTCACCATTTGTTTGGCTATTCACATCAATCAACGTTCTGCATCAACAAGGTATTACCTTAAAATATCTAGTCCACTTTATTTCAGGCTGAAAGTACTCCGCTGAAAACATTCATGCTGTTGTTTAAGCTTAGTACCAAACCAGATCATCTAGGTCTTAGAGGAGTTAACGCAAAACCGATTATCAGACATCAAGAGATGGAGGTCGTGAGAAAGAGAGTCAACAGATCGCTGAAGAGCGAGTTATCATCCAAACACGTCGGTAATAACACCAAGCACTCTGCTATTGGGATTCTTTCACCTGCACTTTACTATATTTAGCATGCTGATTCCCAATCCGAAAACCGTCTTTGTCTATTACGTCACGTTTTTATGTTATAAGGCTTCTTAGATTCTTCCAGTTGTATATGCCTACCTTAATAAATTTGTAAATCGAAGTAGCTAGCACTCATTTTAGGCTGTTTCTGAAACGATATTTGGATTCAGCATGTTCAAATGCACACTTTCCTCACTAGACGTTTGTGAATTTCGAAAAAAAATCATTTGACACCCCAAATTGACACACCCTATTGAGATAGGGCGGTAATTTGAAGGGGAGCCAGGGTCAAGAGCTTGTCGCTTGATGGACGGCAAAACTACAGCTCTTTTATGCAATGCAGGTACGTAGCCCTGGGCCAGCGAAGAGTTACATAGTAATACCAAAAACGGAACAAGTTCATCTATAAATTCCTTAACCCTCAGAAGGTTTCGCTACCTTGGCCTACACTCAAGGTCTCGGGGGTGCAAATGCACCCCAATGTATTGTCGATGTATTTGAATCAAAAGAATCATATAATACTATAAATAACACTGACCAACAAAATAATATTTTTTGTTTGCTGCTCAGAACTTTAGAACTGTTCTTAGCTAAATTTGGGGCGCTGATTTCAAATATGAAATCGAAATTTGGCTAGCACGTCAGGATTTTTAGGTATACGCATAGGTGAGGTTCTACACAATTGCGAACTCTCAACTCATATTAAAAATGTATGAAGAATAGGATTTTGTGCTTGTTCTTAGCTAAATTTTGGATGCTGGTTTCAAATATGAAATCGAAATTTGGATGGCAGGTCTAGTTTTTCAGCTACGCTTCAGTGAAGTTCTACACAATTGCGAATTCTCAGCTCATATAGGCCTATACTGTAAGCGAAAGCAAAGTATCAAAACTGTATCACACAATGCCAGGCATTTGCTTTCACATTTGTTCTTAGTTAAAATTTGGACGCTGATTTCAAATATGAAATCAAAATTTGGCTAGCTTGTCAGGTTTTTAGGTACGCATCAGTGAGGTTATACATAACCGAAAATTAATGCGGTACATTTGCAGTATGAACTATGCGACGCGTACCTCAAAAACCTGACGTGCTAGCCAAATTTCAATTTCATATTTGAAATCAGCATCCAAAATTTAGTTGAGAGCAAGCACAAAAGCAAATGCCTCATACATTTTTAAAACTGTGTTTTCACTGATAGTATGAGTTGAGAATCCGCAATTGTGTAGAACCTCACTTATGCGTACCTAATAAACCTGACGTGATAGACAAATTTCGATTTCATATTTGAAATCAGCGCCCAAAATTTAGCCAAGAACAGTTAAAAAGTTCTGAGTAGCAAACAACAAATATTTTTTTTGTTGTTGCGCAGTGTTAATGTAGGCATATAAAACTTAAAGAATCCGAGAAACTTTATAACTTAAAAACTGGACGTGATAGACAAAAACGGTTTCCGGATTTGGAATCAGCATATTAAATTTAGTTAGGAACAGGTGTTAGAATCCCAACAGCAAAATGCTTGTTGATCAGTGTAATTGGAGCACAGACAAAGTAGTTTTATTCAAGTAAATTCTAAGACAATTTATTACGTCATATGACGTCATGACATGGCGTCAAAGCAACGTGTCGAAAAATATACACTTTTACAGCACAACTATTTGAAAGTTTTCTGTACAACACAATTGTAACACTGATTAGTGTAAGGCCTACAGATGAGAAAGCAATATTGCACAATATCCAATAAGTTTTCCTTATCTACTTTGCACACTCATGCACAGCCTGTGCAAAGTGCGACTAAATGGTCTGCGCAAGCAAATGAACCACACCTATGACACGTAGTACGCGATTTCTTGTCTTTACTGCGGTCACACAGAATGCAACGACCCTAACTGCTTTCTCTTCCTCACAGCATTGTCTGCACCGCCATGGCCATTGTTCTGCTCTTCATAATTGTTTTGTGTCGCATCATCTCGAGCATCGCCTTGTGATTCATGCTGTTGTTCAATGCATTCATGAATTGTGGTTTTGAGCATGAGTGACAATCCAGGAATACTCAGTCTGATGGTTATAGACCAAATCTTTTCCAAGCTGTTTCAGGAAAAGTCTTCGACGATGTGTTTTCTTTGCATTCCACTGGGGATTCACATGACTCCAGATAATGAAGGCGTTGACTGCAGAGACATCCAGGATATTGTAAAACAACACCATTGGCCACCTGCGAGACTTTCGCTTAGTGGAGTAAGTTTCAACCATTTGATCCAATGTGTCCACAGCCCCCTTTGAACGATTGTAATCGAGTATGATCTCCGGCTTCTTATCTTCACGGTTGGATATCTGAGCACCTGTATGCATGCTGCTTAGAAGGATGACACTCTTGCCTTTCTAGGGGACATACGAAACTAGAGTCAGATTTTCCTGATGGCCAAATAGAGTGTCATTGACAACCCTGTCGCGATTTGGTAAAAACTCCACTGGAATGTCACTCTTATTCTTTCTCAGAGTTCCAACTAGACTTAGCTTCTTGGACAGCAGATGTCTTGCAAGTGGCACTGAAGTGAAGACATTATCCATTGTCACATTCCTTCCAGACCCTTTGATGACTTCAATCAAGTCTGGGAATCATCACTAAAACTATCGTCAGCATCCGATTCTGTTGCCTGTTCATCGTCGAGGGAGGCTTGACGAAACACAGGCTGTGTTCCTGCTATATCCTCATCTGAATCTTGCGAGGATCCATCATCGGCCCGTTGCAGCTGCTCCGTGTCACTAACGTTGTCTTCGGAAGAATTTTCTTCACCACAGCTGTCATTATCGGTATTTTTCCCGAACTACAGTGCACTTTGTCTGGGAATCATCACTAAAACTATCTTCACCATCCGATTCTGATGACTGACTTTCCGATTCTAATATAAGCTTCCTTGCCTGTTCTGCGGTAAAAAATCGAATATTATCTTTTTTGTCGCCATTGTTGTTATCTCTTATAAATATACGCACTTCCTGTCTGGCAACAAAGAATAATGTAATCTAAGAAAGGAGTCCATAGATATAAAAATGCCAAGTTAGATAATTGACTTATAAATGCCGCAATATAACACATGGGGTGCATTTGCACCCCGAGGACCGCAATGTATAAACCTCAAAATTATCAGAAATGTTGAGGGTTACAATTATGGGCAAATAGGGTTAAGTGCATCCTCATAAATAAGGAAAAGTCATAAAATGTAGGCGTCATATCATGAGTCCTTCTGGGAAAAACAAAGGAACAAAGTGTGACTAGGGGTGCAAATGCATCCCAAGAACGTCACAGGGTTAACTAAGAATGGAGGAAGTAAGTCAAGTTCGCATGACTTCGACGAAGAGTCCATAATGAGTTGACGGATGGCATCAAGTGGAAGAGGCTTCCACGAAGAGCGAACAGCTGCAGTGGAGGAGAAGACAGGAGGAGGGGAGTTTTCCGTGGATTTGCGAGTGGAATCAATCTTAGCCTGTATAAAGTCGAGGTAATCGTCTGCGGTGAACAGAGTCTCAGGTGGAGATGTGGAGGCTGTAGAGCGGCCAAGGAAGTCCGCAATCACCGCCTAGAGCCGACGTGGATTTCCTCTCTCCCGGTCAATCAACGACTCCCAATACGATGTCTCCTTCAGCCGGAACTCATGATACATGTCTCGGAGATGGTTAATCCAGATGAGGAGGTCAGACGGTTCACTTGTGCGACGGTATCTACGCTCAAAGCGTCTAACGTTCCGACGAAGCATACGACAATGCCATGGCTGTAACGGTCTGACTCGAGTTCGATGTTGACGTAACGGGAGAAGGTCATCGTATCGCCGAGTCATAGAGAGCGAAGAGGTCCTCACACGAAAGATCGGTGAGAGGCGAAAGGTCACCATAGAGAGAACTGCTGAGGAGGCCATCACGAAACGCCTCTCGATCAAGACGCCTCCAACCACGGGAGTGGCGGAGAGCGAAGGTAGGCTGGGCGCAGAGGAGTGGCACGGTGTATCGTAGAAGACCGTGATCGGAAATGGACTCGCGGTTCAACAGTTAGGTCTGCTACAGTCCTGTGTGCGGCCTTGTCATACAGATTAACTAATTAGGTATGTAAATTTGGAGGCAACTGGTAAAATGTATTGGGAGCAGGTTTCAATACTAAGGGATCTGGAAATGTTTGCGTCAGTAGAAATTATTTTCTCTATTGTTCAGAAATGGATGATATGGAAAGAGCGGATGGCAATACAACAACCTCTGACCCACCCGACAATCCTACAATCTCTGCTGGCGCAATTGCTGTTTTCGTCCTCGGGTCTATTTTGATTTTGATCATTATTCTAGGTAAGATTAAGTTCACTTATGTACTAATTTTTGCTTTACTCATTAAACATGTAGATTGCAATGTTCGTTGAATTATATGTCATATAGGTACCAGCCATCTACCGGTGCTTTATGTTGATGGCATTGGTGGTGTTGATATTGTTGTTCGCGGATGTTGCGGCAGTAGTGAGGGTATATAGTGGTGGTCACAATAAGTTTTGGTGATGATGCTATTGATGATGACGGTAGATCTAGTGCTATAGTTCTTTACGATAATGAAGACATTGATAAAGACAGCAATAATTGCAATTAACGACAGTGGACGAAACTGGCTTTGTAATAAATGTAATTTCTTTTAAGAAAAAATTATCAATTTAGCAATTCAATAGTCCTACTAGGCTATAGTTCCTGCCACTGAAAATGGCTAAACACACCGTTTGAGAACATAACAAAAGTAATACATAACTTAAATCATTTTCTAATTTGAATTTTTTACCGCAAGAATATTTTACTGGTAAATTTACATCACTAACAATAGCATTACTTAGGATGCTGCATGGTCTGGTAAGGGAGGAGGTCCATGGGTGACATCATGATTACCGCACTGGGCGACACCAACCCTAGTGACGCCTCTGCTGTCAAAATCGATATAAATTGCTATAAATTTTTGTAATAAGAACTGTTTTCATGCATAAATCACATTTGCTGTTCTCCAAATTTTTAATCAATCTTCTATCATTTGCAATTTTTTACAGTTTTTGTTTTCAAAAGTTGCAAAAGTAGAAAGCAAGATGCAGAGAACCAATGTTTGATACACAATGAAAGAGAAAATGAGCGCCTACGAGAAAGAAGAGAAATTGAGGACCGACGTCTAAGAAAACAAGATGGAGAGGATGAGCGCCAACGTATAATAAAAGAAGCAAGAGAAGATGAGCGTCGACGTCTAAGAAAAGAAGAAGAAGAAGCTGATCGCCAACTTCTAAGAAAAGAAACTGAGGAAGATGATCGCCAACGTCAAAAAAGAGTAGAAATTGAAAATGACCTCCGACGTTTAGACCAAGAAACTAAGGAAATTGATCATCGCCAATGTACAATTAGAGAAGCAAGACAAGATGAGCGCCGATGTATGAGAAAAGAAGGAGTAGAAGATGATCGCCGACGTCTAAGAAAAGACAATCAATATCGAAAATGAGCACCTACGTCTAATTATTCTTACGTCTAAGAAGAGCAATCGTGCGCCCAGAACAATCGATTGCATCAACAAAGAGCAAATGGGCACTATGAATTCGCAGCATATGGCGATAAGAATGAACCTGTAGCGTATGACGAAGTAAATGAAGTTACCATCTTTGACGCGAAGTAGCTTGGTGCAAAGTTCCTAATAATTATAGCTTTAGTATAAGTTCAAAAGCTTACTTACCGCTTTACAAGACACGGCGACTTCAACATTTTCTCAGAAAGCTACTCTATTGAAATTATAAATAAACTATAGGAAGTGCGATTAATATTATGTATTAAAGCTTTTGTACCAGCTTCACTGATGTACGTCAACTAATTATTTTAGATAGATAGATAATTACAATTATAATTATTTTATTTCCCACTGTCTTCAGAGTTCAGAAGTGAACACAAAACTAAACTTCAGAGCATGCATTAGCATTGTAAATACTGAGTGAAGGAATTGCCCAAGATCTCTTTATAGAATAATCGTCTCAAGCGAGCCTCAAACCTATACTAGCCGCGTTACAGGCCGAGCTCCTAAACGATTGGCTACATAATGAAGGCTTTACGACAATTAAACTTGTTTCTGTATGCTTATCCTATTTTATTATGTCTGACAACAACTCGCTACTGTTCTAAAATTCATGTCTGTCTCTCTTTAAAGCTATGTCTCTTTCTTTGCCTCTATCTTTCTATATATCTATCTATCTATCTATCTATCTATCTATCTATCTATCTATCTATCTGTAGGGGTGTGCATGATTCACACACAGGAATTTGATAGAGGAATAGATGGAAGACAGAGACAGCCAGACCGACAGCTTAGTATACAGACAGACAGTCTAGACAGACCCACAACTTAGGATACAGACAGACACATTGACATGCAGACACAGACAGAGGTAGAGAGAAGGACACCGACAAAGATACAGAGCGAGAGGGAGACGGTTAGACAAACAGTCAGACAGACAGACAGGCAGAGGCAGAGAGGAAAGGCAGAGACCTGTGCTATGCGTAGGCATTGCAGGAATGCACTATCGTGCGTAGCACAGGTAGGGGAATCGTGCCTGTGGTTTGGCCTGCACGTGAAAATATGTAGACAGAGCGACGCCGACCGAAAGGCTACTTAAGTGTAGAGTTTTACTGTAAGAAAAGCTCGGTAAGCTCGCTCAGCTCGGTCGGTCGGTGTCGCTGCTGGAAGATGTGCTCGTGGTGCTGTGAATAAACAACTCAACGTCAACCAAGTGTCGTTTCTTCTGTTGGTCGAAAACCCCGATCATCGGGCGAACCAGCCACGCTACAACTTGGTGGAGAACCAAATCGATTCCCTCCTCTCGAGCAGCGACATCTCATCATCATCCGAGACCAGACGACCGATGAGCCAGCCAGAAAATAAGACGAGTGGCCGATACTACCTACGAACTGGTAAGAACATTCCGTCCGCCGTAACATCTACACCTACTGCACGTCCATCAGTACTGCTACCTTCTTCTCCATCGGGCGCCACCTTCACGACACCAGTACTACTTCAACCTACTCTACTTCAACCTACTCCTCTGTTTCGGCCATTATCACCGACACCCAACGTTCATCCGGACGCTGCAGCTGACACCTCCTCCTCTTCACCACCATCACCATCGCCAGACGTCGCCGCTGACCTGTCAGACGACTCAGACTCAGACATGGCCGGCAGTTCGTTAGTGCCTTCACCGTTCACCGGGCGTCAGCACGAGGACGTGGCAGAGTTCCTAAAAAACTTCGAGCTCTGGGCCACGTTCCGCACCATGACCGTGGAGGCGAAGTTAGCAGCTTTGCCACTCCTCCTGAAGGACGGTGCCGCGGTGTGGTACAACACACAGCCACAAGGCACACGCGACGATTTTGCTGCCCTAAAGGAGGTCCTGAAAAACCGCTACGGCCCCAGCATGACAGATGCCTGGAAGCGAGCTGCCGAACTGTGGCAGATGAAACAGCTGCCACATCAGTCAATAGATGATTTTTTAACGGCAGTGCAACAGGCTGCACAGAAACTGAATGTCGCCGTCGATCAAACTTTCCTCGTAGCTTTAAACGGCCTGCGGTCCAATATACGCCAACACGTCATTCAGCACGACCCAACTACCATCGCTGATATACAAAAATGGGGTCGCCTGACAGAGATGTCGCAAGAGGACCACCACGATGCGGAGCGCCATCTACGCGAAACAGTGCAAGAGCTAGCCGCCGTCAAAGACGAGCTGAAGAAGCTTCAGCTTACGAATCTTACTGCCATCAGTTCCACACGACAACGTTCACGTTCACCAACACCGCATCGAGTGACCTTCAGTAATGCACCCTTTCAGCAAACACGGGTCGACGATTGCATGACGTCTTCGCAGCGCCATCATCAACCTCCTCAATTTGACGACTACCACCAGCCTACCCGTCATTTCAACGACTACACTTCGCCTCAATCATCGCATCAATACCAACCACAACGCCAACACCACAACCAATACCCACCGTCTTCTGTCGCTCGCCATCAAGGACAGAGACAACAACCGACCACCTGGCGACCGATGTCGAACTACTCTGCGCCAGCATGCGGCAGCTGTGGGGGTAAGCACGCCCCTCAGGGGTTTTGTCGAGCAAAGGGTTTGACCTGTTATAATTGTTCAAAGAGAGGTCACCTTCAAAGTGTTTGCAGGGTTGGACGGGGCCACTTTAATTCACGCTAGGGACGCGCCCCCGCCCGCCGTCCTCAGGCGGACGGGATCCATAGCCAATCTGGGCAAACTAAATTAAACAAGAACACAATAGCAGTACAGATAAAGGACAAGAGTGTGCAGGCATTAGTTGATTCAGGAGCAAGCAGATCCGTCGTTTCTGCAGATTTTGTTAAGAGAATGAAAATTCCTTATCAGAATCTGCAGGACGACGAATCATTAAATGTAACCGTAGCTGATGGTCGTTCAGTCGCCGTGCTAGGGAAAGCAGAATTTTGCGTTAAAATCAATGGTTTATCAATGCCTTGTGAAGTATTGGTTTTACCTCAAATTAGCTACAGTTTGATTTTAGGATTGGACTTCCTTGAGGCCAATAAGGCTCAAGTGGATTTTGCGAACAGAGTGGTGACATTTTTTAACAACCTCACTGCAGCTAACCTTTCTACTTCCAACCAAAGCCGCTTTACCAATTCTGTCTGCACTTTACAACCCACAATCTTACCACCCTTCTCTGAAACCATTGTGCCAATTTTGCTACCACCTAAACATTCCAGTGATTTATCTCTGTGCGAACCGTTTCCAATCACTCGAGGCCAGAAATTCATTTGTGCTCGCAGCGCCATTGATTCAAGCCAGACCACCGCTGTGTGTAAGATTCTTAATCCCACTAATCAGGTAATCTGGTTACCACGCCACAAAGCATTGGCCACTTTAGAGCCAATATACCCTCATACTTTGGCGGTAATAACGGATTCTGGACCACAAGACATCGCAAACAAGCACTCAACAACAACACAAAACCACTCACCAGATGTTAATCAGAGAAATGCATGTAGCGCTGAAACGAAACCTACCTTGTTAGACGAACTAGGTTTGTGTTATCAGTCTGATAATCTGTCTGCAGACGAAAATGCTCGTCTACAGGAGCTTCTCCAGACTAATGTAAACATTTTCTCTCGATCTCTATCTGATTTACAGGCTACCACTTACATACAACATTCCATTCACACAGACAGTCCGACGCCAATCAGACAACGCTCTTACAGGCATTCCCCTGCGGCCAAGAACGAGATTGATTCTCAAGTAGACCAGATGCTCGATGCTAAGATAATTGAACCTAGCAGTTCCATGTGGACCTCACCTGTGGTTTTAGTTAGAAAGCGTAATGGACAGGTCCGGTTTTGTGTAGACTACCGCAAGCTGAATTCTGTTACTAAACCAATTAGCTTTCCACTACCTCAGCTTACCGATATCTTTGATGCTATGTCTGATGCTAAACCTCAGTACTTTAGCCTTCTTGATCTTCGAAGTGGCTACCACCAGATACCACTCGATCCATTAACGAAAGAAAAGTCCAGCTTTGTTATTCATTCTGGTCAATATCAATATTTACGAATGCCATTTGGCCTAATGAACGCCCCCGCCACATTCCAGTGTCTAATGGCTCGTGTATTCCAGAACATGCACTTTAAAACCGTTCTCTGTTATTTAGATGACATTCTAATATACAGTAAAAGCTTTGATGAACATCTGGAAAATTTACAAGAAGTCTTCCAAAGATTGAAGGACGCTAATCTTAAGCTCAATCCGGAGAAATGTCGATTTGGCCTTGATAAGATCTTGTATCTAGGCCACGTGTTATCATCCAGGGGCATGGAGGTAGACAAGTCTAAGATTGACGTCATTGAGACCTACCCACGCCCCACATCTCATAAAGAGATAAGAGCATTCCTCGGACTGGCAGGATACTATCGGAAATTTATACAAGGCTTCTCCATAATTGCCAACCCATTAAATCGCTTGCTAAGGAAAGACATGGAATTTATCTGGGATGATGAATGTGAGACTGCTTTTACTAAGCTTAAGCAGGCACTAAATTCCACTCCTGTACTGGTCTATCCAGATGTGCGCAAACCATTCGTAATTAATTGCGACGCATGTTCTGTCGGCATCGGATATGTACTGGCTCAAGAAGATGACTCAGGCAAAGAGCATCCAATTTGTTATGGCGGTCGCTCATTAACTACATGTGAGCGCTCATACTCAATAACCGAATTGGAATGTCTTTCATTGATCGAATCAGTTAAGCAATTTAATGGCTACTTAGCCAACTCATACTTTACTGTCTACACAGATCACCTGAGCCTTAAATATCTGCAAACTTTAAAAACAACAACAACTGGACGTCTTCTACGCTGGTCCATTGCATTACAAGGTTATAACTTTAAAGTTGAGTACAAAAGTGGAAAAACCAACGCTAATGCTGACGCTCTTTCAAGACGCCCTTACCCACCAAACACAGAGGCGCATGATACAGATGAAGAACATATCTTAGCCAATATCACTGATGAAGCAAAGCCAATCGACATAAATGTGATAATGGAAGATGACTTAGAATCGCCACCCGAAGACGAGACCATTCTACAGGAGATAGCTAATCAACAACGACAGTGCCCAGACATCGCTCCAATAATTGATTACCTAGAACAAGGTGAATTACCTGACAACGACAAAGATGCTCGTCGCATAGTGATTGAATCTACAGAGTATGCGATAGATAATGGCTTGCTTTATCACTATTTCCAGCCACGATCTAAAGGACCATCACGGAGCTACATAAATCAGCTAGTCGTCCCAAAATGTTTACGGCAACGCATACTAAATGGTTTTCATGAGGACTCCTCCCACCCAGGATTCCATCGCTGCTACCTATCGATTCGACGCAAATACTTTTGGAGGAACATGTACGCCGATGTTCAGCGACATATTGCTTCCTGCCAGAATTGCCAACAATGTAAATATCCTGTCAATCTTAGCAAAGCTCCATTAAGGCCTTTGGAACCCAAGCAGATTTTTGGCCGTTGGTCAATGGATATTTTAAAACTCCCACGTAGCAAAGAAGGCTATAATTATATCCTGCTATGCGTTGAGAGTTTGACTCGATGGCCAGAAGCAATACCTTTAAAAGATCAGACTGCACAGACAATTGCTCAAGCATTGTTTCGCGAGATATTTACTCGCTATGGGCCACCTAAAACTTTGTTAAGTGACAGAGGGCCTAATTTCATGAGTAGCATTGTCTCTGAATTATCGCAACTCCTAGGGGTCAAACGAATCCATACCGCTTCTTACAACCCGAAATGCAACGGAGCCTGTGAACGATATAATCGATCGATTTGGCAAGCATTAAGACTTCATTGTAAGCACCAAGAAGACTGGCTAGACTTCATCCCTGCAATTTTGTTTTCTTTCAGAGCAATGACTAGCGCAAATCTAGGCCATAGCCCATATTTTCTTATGCACGGAAAAGAAATGACTTTTCCAGTCGATCTCCAGATGGCGCTACCTGACGAGAGACATACGACTAGCGAGTACGTGAAACGACTTACCAGTACGCTAGAGTCAGCGAGGAAAACAGCACTAGATAGTACACTTGAGTTACAATCACGAAACAAGCAACACTATGATGTTAGCACTAAAACACCAACTTACGCTCCAGGAGACCTTGTATGGGTTTTCAACCCAGTAGTCCCTCGCGGACAGAAGCCAAAGCTTTACAGGAAATTTACAGGTCCTTATTACATCACATCGAAGGTCGCTGAGCACACGTATAAGCTTCGACACGCACACACTAACAAAGAGTTAAAACACCCTGTAAACGCGGATAGATTGAAACCTTATATTGACCGCCGTGATTATGTGGAACCAGAGACGGACCCTTCTTCTTCTTCAGCCGACAATGATCCACACACTCCTAGTGGATCGACCAACACTGACAATGAGTGGACCGAGGCAGATCGCTTGATTGGCATGAAATTTATAAATAAAAAGCGCCTTTACAAAGTTGTGTGGAAAGATGCTTCTCATCCACCATCTTGGATACCTGAAACGGATGTCAGCGACTGTCTCAAGCGAGAATACCACATCAACAGAACAATGATGGGTAAACCACGGAAACGTGATACACCACAAAGGTTTAAGCAACACCCACTATCACCCGTGGACGGAGCCGATAATTGACCAGTCAGTCTGGTAGCCCACTGAAAGCCACAGAGAGTAAATCAAATTACATTATGAGTAATTGCCTCCCAGAGAAATGATAGCATACTGTAATGCTTTATAGGGAGTATTCACATCTTGTGATAGTCTATTACCAGCCCACTATAGTTCTATGACTGTGGATTATGCTAGGGAATCACAAGAGTGGATAGATATATAGCGCTTGTTTATTTGTTTTATAGGGTCGATTGTCCGGACACTTATTCTTACTCTGTATTGGGTAATGACAATAGCGCTAACTCAAGCGACACCAGAAGTCGTAATCAACCGTGCTGCCTACGGCGTTTATTTCCATCCACTAGGCTCTCTGGAAGTGGGTACTGACCATTGGCTCCATACATTTGATATCGAAGTACCTAAAGTAAACAGTTTGAGGCGCATAACAGAAGACATGCGACCTACCTGTAAGGTACAAAATACAACGATCTCAAACAACTGCTTAGAAAACAACAACATTTTAGCAGCAGTAAATGATTTACATCAACGTGCAGAAATGAAAATTAACGATCTCGTGAAACGTATTCACTCTACACTCAGACGTGGACCAAACAGACGACGCAAGCAACGACATAACAAAAGAGGCTTCATTAATTTCATAGGTGACATTGCTCATTCTTTGTTTGGAGTCGCTAGAGATACAGACATCCAGGCAGCACAAGATCGTATTAAAACTATTCTGGATCGACAGCAACGCATCCTTGGACAATTCGAAGCAGACGTCACTAACTTAGCCAGTGCAACCAGTATCACCAATAAGAGAATGGACGCCATCAGTTCACAAATGGATAGTCAGGATCAAATTCTAACCGACATTTCAAGAGCTGTTAAATTAGATTACCAGACCTCTTTGCAGCTTACCCTTTATATGTCGGAAACACTGTATAATTTTACATGCCTCGAAGCACATATGCAGAGCCTACTAATGTCAGTTGAATCTCTCATTGCAGGCAGGTTAGAAGCCACACTATTACACGAAGATGACATTAGAAGTGCATTACGAAAAATTACTAGACGACTGAGAACTACAAAGACATCTGTACGCCTCCTAATCTCCGACCCTACATACTTCTATAGAGCTAATACTCACGTGGCCATTAGGCAGGGTAATATGATTTGCATTTCCTTGAAAATACCTATTACTACATTACCTCATCACCTGGATCTCTACAAGGTTACTGTCACACCCAAAGCGATTAGCACTGACAATCAGCATGCTACACTTATCACCAACCTACCAGAGTATTTTGCCATCTATTCCGACAGCCATATGTATGCCGTCTGGCAAGACTTACCGTCCTTGCAAATTGGAGATTCCTTCCGTATTATCAACAAGGTCGATATCCAGCTACGAACAAATCAACGAGAATGCATAATGGCTCTATTTCTTAATGACCCACACGGCGTTCAAGAAACCTGCGAAACACTTCTCCTCAATCAAAAGCCATCCTCTTTTGTCTACTTGACACCCAATAGCATAGCAATTGAAAATAGTCCTTCAAACTTCACACTTACCTGTCCTAATAAACAACCTAACCAAATTGACGCTTGTAGCTCCTGTCTCCTTTCAATTCCAAATGAATGTATGTTGACAACTCCTGGCTATTTCTTTCCTGCATCCTGTCCCCAGACAGACATCATCGCCAACAACACACATACTGTGGCTCACACTTTTAATTTAGCCATCTTACAACAATTTTTTACTCCACATGACTGGGAAAGATTAAAAGCAGATACTACCCTCGCTCAACAAATTACTCTACGCTTACCTTCTTTCATCGCCCGCGCGAACTCATCTGCAAATGACAGAGCTTCTGACAAGCTATTAGCAAAAGAATTATCTAGCGCCATGAATGCTGTGAAAAACGGAGAAATTCTTTTTAAAACAAATGAAGACCTTATTCAGGACCAGTTAGACGACTTAAGTAACCCCTCCGTCACAACCTACACTGCAGCAAACGCATATATCTTACCCATAGGAGCAATATCTGTTAGCTTTCTTACTATAGCAAATATATATCTGATGGTCAAAGTTCATCGACTCTCAGCAATCATTATGGCATTACCACGCCTCACAAAAGCCACTCCGATCCCGCCCATATGGATATTCTCATACCCCTCCCAGATCACTACGACTCCCAAGACCATTCAAGGGCTCTTCTCTGACGATGCTTGGTTTAAACTCACAGTCATTAGTCTTTTAACAATTATAATATTGGCTTGGCTTATTAGGAAACTCTGGAAGCGGTTTTCAAAATTCTCAGGCTCGCAGGGCGTTCACTTAGCCATTAACATCATGAATGATAATCGCAGCATTGTGGTGCCCTGGTATCACCTTCGGTATGCTGTAGCAGATTACGAAATTCTAGCCTTAAGCGAAATATCGCATGTTCGCATCTCTAGACACTGCCTTCGACCTACATTACATTTCAAGTGGGAAATTACTGTACTGCATAAGCCGTCACAAATGCGTATCTCATTACCCCAGGCTATCCGTATCTCTCCCTGCATGGCCACACGAATCAGACATATAATTGGCCCTCATAAGCGTTACTCTGTTAGTCTTAACATATGTGGTCCAGAGTTCAATGTGCCTCTTGCTCTGGATGCCTCGGCCTTAACTGCTCGCCCCCCACCCGAAGCAACAGAGATTTCATCTTTAATTTATCCAAGTCTGTTACCTACCTTCGCTGCTAAAAGGCAATAACAGATAGGCCTACATTACATGAACCGTTCCTAAAATCAAACTGTGTCATTCTGTTTTGACGCATGTGTGGATTGAGTGACCATCCCTATTATTAATAGTATTATTAGAAATTTTCCCAATTATGAATGTGTTGCCTCTGCTAAATAGGATTCATGTGATTTTAACTATGGTTGCTATTATGTCGCGTTGGTATTATGTGCTCGATTTATGCCTCATGAATTTTGCAAGAGACTTTGTAGCAAAGACTATGTATTAGTTGTCTGAAGCAGTTAGCTACAGTAAGACTTAGATTGAACGGTTTGACTATGATTATATTTGAATGTTTAACTATATTAATATGTTTGTTTGTCTCATGCTATGCCTTATTTTACGTTTGTGTTATGCTTATATAGTTATTGATTGACCTGACCTATTGTTTAATTGTTTGACATTACGCCTAAGTGGCGCAACACATAGACTATAGCCACGTTGATTTAGGCCATTCAAAAGCATGGCTCCATTGTTGAAATCTCCAGATCATAGTATATTCCATCCTGATATTCCTACAAGATAATGATAGAATACAATAAGCATTTTAAACTTTATGATCGTAAGAGCTAAATGTTTTATCGGTTCTACTTCGCCTATTTACTCTGGCCTACTTCTTAGTGCATGAGACAGCATACACGTGTGTATACATATAGGCTATAATTATGTTCTAAACGCTGACCAGTTATTTAGGCCTACATACCACAGGGCAGGGTTAAGTGCACCTCCGATATTCCTGAGAGACCGCCCGCGCTCCTAAGCCTTCACTTCGTTAATTAGCTGTACATTCTAAGAAACCTTTCAAGACTCTCTGATCAACGCACATCTGGCGTATGCATTTACAAACACCCTAGACAAGGAGCTCTTAACAGATGTAGGCTAGATTTCAGTCTCCTCGCCTTCGCTCGGACTTTGCCATTAGGCCGGCGTCTACTAAGTTACTCAGATAGCATATTCCCTGTATACACCAGTATTAATCTATAAACATACCTGCCCAGCATAATAATTCGCCAATAGAACAGACCCACTAAACACCCACTCCTCTATTATATATAGCCTGTTTCTGTGAATATTATAAGTTGACAAAAAAAAAATAGAAGGCAAAATGTCTACTGTATTATAATGCGCTATTTTCTTATTCAAACTGTTATCAACAATTAACTAGTTATGAAAGCAAGCAATGTCTTACCGCATTTTGATGTTCCTCCGTTGAATGATTATGAATCTTTTATGATGATAATTTCTGTATGTCTACAAGAAACCATAAACATTTCGTGTAGAATATTTGCAAAATTATACTCGTTAGTCTTATATTAATTCGTTCATGCTATTTTATTTTTAAATGACCAACTTCGACGTTCAGTGGTGTTAAACGATTGGTTGCAGCGAGGCTAAACGACATTATACTTATTGATTACTCGCTAACGTCTATTTTTTAGTGTTTATTGTACTAACAATTATATATGCTACTGTTTACGATTTTATGTTTAATAAGCAAACTGTCGTACTATAAGGTCTTAGGAAAAACTATTAGCACTCACAGACTTAACGGTTCTATGTACTCGCATTTCTGGATTTGAAGACACTATCACGTACCAAGAATGTTATTAATTCGTTCCGTCGCATTGTTACAACCAACTTAACGATAATCACAGAATCACTGAAGTATAATTACATTCGTGCTATATAAACTTTCACGTTGAAAACATGGTTTACTGTATCATTGCGCAGTTGTACCTTTAACTAACTGATACTGACAGGTTTTACTTTACAGTTGCACTGTTATTATATTTTATTCAGTTACAGTAGTTTATAGTTTGAATTGTCGAGTATATTATGTTTGCTTACCATAAGTTTAGTGAAATCCATGTCCACGCAGGAATGCGTCTGAAGTCGGCGTGTTTTGTAGCAGAAATGCCTACGAACGAGAACCCAGTTTGAAGACAGGCTGCGACGCCCTGCACCTAATTGACCCAATGCATCCTGGGCCGGGTTAATTACAAATATAGATACATGGCGCCAACCCGTTATGGACATTGGGGGTGGCATATTTACAAAACCTGTTAGGTAGGGAAAGATCTTTGCACGGCGATTGCCATCGTCATTTCACGCTTCCATTTTCATGTTTTGCTTTTAAATTTTGTCGCAAGTGCGAGCACCTTTAATTTCTTTAAGACGTTGAATTTTTGTGTTTTTCTTGGTATTGCTTTGCTGAAATCGCAGGTGCGATTCCCTTTTGCGAAGGAGGAGGAATTGTAGGGGTGTGCATGATTCACACACAGGAATTTGATAGAGGAATAGATGGAAGACAGAGACAGCCAGACCGACAGCTTAGTATACAGACAGACAGTCTAGACAGACCCACAACTTAGGATACAGACAGACACATTGACATGCAGACACAGACAGAGGTAGAGAGAAGGACACCGACAAAGATACAGAGCGAGAGGGAGACGGTTAGACAAACAGTCAGACAGACAGACAGGCAGAGGCAGAGAGGAAAGGCAGAGACCTGTGCTATGCGTAGGCATTGCAGGAATGCACTATCGTGCGTAGCACAGGTAGGGGAATCGTGCCTGTGGTTTGGCCTGCACGTGAAAATATGTAGACAGAGCGACGCCGACCGAAAGGCTACTTAAGTGTAGAGTTTTACTGTAAGAAAAGCTCGGTAAGCTCGCTCAGCTCGGTCGGTCGGTGTCGCTGCTGGAAGATGTGCTCGTGGTGCTGTGAATAAACAACTCAACGTCAACCAAGTGTCGTTTCTTCTGTTGGTCGAAAACCCCGATCATCGGGCGAACCAGCCACGCTACATATCTATCTATCTATCTATCTATCTATCTATCTATCTATCTATCTATCTATCTATCTATCTATCTATCATCTATCTATCTATCTATCTATATATCTATCTATCTATCTATCTATCTATCTATCTATATCTATCTATCTATCTATCTATCTATCTATCTATCTATCTATCTATCTATCTATCTATCTATCTATCTATCTATCTATCATCTATCTATCTATCTATCTTATCTATCTATCTATCTATCCTATCTATCTATCTATCTATCTATCCTCTATCTAATCAATCAATCAGAAGTCGAATCCATCTATCCGTCAAATCCCGTCCAATCAAATCAAATCCAAATCCGTCCATCCAACAGTCAAATCCAATCCGTCAAATCCATCAAAATAGTTCAAGTCAAATCAAATCCGTCCGTCCGTCCAGTCAATCGGTCATCATCCGAATTCCGTTCCTATATCCATCAGTCGTCATTATCGTCCGTCGTCATGACAATACGTCCGTAAATAATTATCCGTCGATCATTAAATCAAAATCTAGGTCAAATCAAAATCAAATCCGTCATGCGCCGTTTATGTCTTATCTGCTCACCTTCTCATGTGAATCTGATCATCTGTGAAAGCAGCAAGGCTATTGCATGAAAAGACACAGTAAAATTATCAAATGTATAATAACTCAGTATTGACCAACTAATAGACCCAAGCCAGCTATAATATATTATCATCAGTTCATGGTAATTATCACGTTCATACATCTTAACTTTCGTTAGCCTTACTGGTTTCCTGATTGCCTGGACTTGGTCGTTCAATTTTTGACAGTTACTTGAGAATCTACTATGCAACAATTTCATTAGTAATATTGTAATTAAAATCGCTAATTTATTTAACGCCATTTTAAAAGAAAAATTCAGAGAAACTCCCTACACGACAACCCGAATTGACGATCGAACAGAACGGTTTCAAGCGCCAACGAAAAGGAAGAAAAGTGAGTTCAAGACGCTTATGTGACAGGTTGCTAGGCAGCCCATTAGGGGTGGTCAGAACAATGATACATCGCAGAAACCACACATACCCTGTTTTTTTCCATTACTCTGTTCATATGCTGTCTATCAATATTTGTTATAGAATTCTAAAATTTTGTCTTGAGGTCCCTCAAAGCCCCCGAACCATAGACTACTTAAATTCCCAGGACTGAAGACTCCCATGCTCGGGTCTTGGAACTTGGGCCCATTGTCGATTTACTCCTTTTATCAAAAAAAGTTAAAGAGACTGATTTCGGTGACCTTTTGCTGTTTGTTTGTTTCGATGAGAGCTACATCCGGTTAATATAGACTCGAAAAAAATTATGAGATCATGGCTAATAATTCTATTCTATTCTTACCCTATTTATGGATTTATAAAGCGCCACTCACAGTACAACCTAATCAGAGGCGCTTGCAGTGCGAATAATTGTTGATATCGTACATGGCCAACATCACTTTCAACTGTAAGAATAGTTGGTTTAGTGGGAACAGTAATATATATATATCCCGTCTTCTGTAATGAAAGCGTGACGTTAAAGAGCTATGAGACTACCACACCGAACAAAGTGCTTTGCTCGAGGAAAAGAATGCACATTTGTTGCTATGAAAGTTTTTGCCTCAAAACAAAAAAAAGGTACAGTCTTGGATCAATAAATAAGTACAGTGCTGTGCGTTTGCAGTACTTCTCAATAAAGAAAATTCTTACTTACTTACTTACTTTTTGTTCCTCGTGTTAGGACCACAATGGCTCAATCCAGATCCTTTGCCTGCATAGGTCCTCCCTGTGGAATAGACTTCCCCCATCTCTACGTTCTACAATCCTCTCTGGTAGCATCTCTACCGGTTTCTTCTGTTGGTCGAAAACCCCGATCATCGGGCGAACCAGCTACGCTACAACTTGGTGGAGAACCAAAATCGATTCCCTCCTCTCTAGCAGCGACATCTCATCATCATCCGACCGAGACCAGACAACCGATGAGCCAGCCGGAAAATCGGACGAGCGGGCGCTATTTTCTACGGACCGGTAAGAACATTCCGTCTCCCATAACGTCTCCTCCTATTGCACGTTCATCAGTACTGCTACCTTCTTCTCCATCGGGCGCCACCTTCACGACACCAGTACTACTTCAACCTACTCCGCTGTTTCGGCCATTATCACCGACACCCAACGTTCATCCGGACGCTGCAGCTGACACCTCCTCCTCCTCACCACCATCACCATCGCCAGACGTCGCCGCTGATCTGTCAGACGATTCAGACACAGACATGGCCGGCAGTTCGTTAGTGCCTTCACCGTTCACCGGGCGTCAGCACGAGGACGTGGCAGAGTTCCTAAAAAACTTCGAGCTCTGGGCCACGTTCCGCACCATGACCGTGGAGGCGAAGTTAGCAGCTTTGCCTCTTCTGCTGAAGGACGGTGCCGCGGTGTGGTACAACACACAGCCACAAGGCACACGCGACGATTTTGCTGCCCTGAAGGAGGTCCTGAAAAACCGCTACGGCCCCAGCATGACAGATGCCTGGAAGCGAGCTGCCGAACTGTGGCAGATGAAACAGCTGCCACATCAGTCAATAGATGATTTTTTAACGGCAGTGCAACAGGCTGCACAGAAACTGAATGTCGCCGTCGATCAAACTTTCCTCGTAGCTTTAAACGGCCTGCGGTCCAATATACGCCAACACGTCATTCAGCACGACCCAACTACCATCGCTGATATACAAAAATGGGGTCGCCTGACAGAGATGTCGCAAGAGGACCACCACGATGCGGAGCGCCATCTACGCGAGACAGTCCAAGAGCTAGCCGCCGTCAAAGACGAGCTGAAGAAGCTTCAGCTTACGAATCTTACTGCCATCAGTTCCACACGACAACGTTCACGTTCACCAACACCGCATCGAGTGACCTTCAGCAATCCACCCGTTCAACAAACACAAGTCGACGATCACATGACGTCTTCGCAGCGCCATCATCAACCTCCTCAATTTGACGACTACCACCAGCCTACCCGTCATTTCAACGACTACGCTTCCCCTCAATCATCGCATCAATACCAACCACAACGCCAACACCACAACCAATACCCACCGTCTTCTGTCGCTCGTCATCAAGACCAGAGACGACAACCGACCACCTGGCGAACGATGTCGAACTACTCTACGCCAGCATGCGGCAGCTGTGGTGGTAAGCACGCCCCTCAGGGGTTTTGTCGAGCAAAGGGTGTGACGTGTTATAATTGTTCAAAGAGAGGTCACCTTCAAAGTGTTTGCAGGGTTGGAAGGGGCCACTTTAACTCACACTAGGGACGCGCCCCCGCCCGCCGTCCTCAGGCGGACGGGATCTATAGCCAATCTGGGCAAACTAAATTAAACAAGAACACAATAGCAGTGCAGATAAAGGACAAGACTGTTCAGGCACTAGTTGATTCAGGAGCCAGCAGATCCGTCGTTTCTGCAGATTTTGTTAAGAGAATGCAAATTCCTTATCAGAATCTGCAGGACGACGAATCATTAAATGTTACCGTAGCTGATGGTCGTTCAGTCGCCGTGCTAGGGAAAGCAGAATTTTGTGTTAAAATCAATGGTTTATCAATGCCTTGTGAAGTATTGGTTTTACCTCAAATTAGCTACAGTTTGATTTTAGGATTGGACTTCCTTGAGGCCAATAAGGCTCAAGTGGATTTTGCGAACAGAGTGGTAACATTTTTTAACAACCTCACTGCAGCTAACCTTTCTACTTCCAACCAAAGCCGCTTTACCAATTCTGTCTGCACATTACAGGCCACAATCTTACCACCCTTCTCTGAAACCATTGTGCCAATTTTGCTACCACCTAAACATTCCAGTGATTTATCTCTGTGCGAACCGTTTCCAATCACTCGAGGCCAGAAATTCATTTGTGCTCGCAGCGCCATTGATTCAAGCCAGACCACTGCTGTGTGTAAGATTCTTAATCCCACTAATCAGGTAATCTGGTTACCACGCCATAAAGCATTGGCCACTTTAGAGCCAATATACCCTCATACTCTGGCGGTATTAACGGATTCTGGACCACAAAACAACGCAAACAAGCACTCAACAACACCAACAGCACAGAACCACTCACCAGATGTTAATCTGAGAAATGCATGTAGCGCTGAAACGAAACCTACCTTGTTAGACGAACTAGGTTTGTGTTATCAGTCTGATAATCTGTCTGCAGACGAAAATGCTCGTCTACAGGAGCTTCTCCAGACTAATGTAAACATTTTCTCTCGATCTCTATCTGATTTACAGGCTACTACTTACATACAACATTCCATTCACACAGACAGTCCGACGCCAATCAGACAACGCTCTTACAGGCATTCCCCTGCGGCCAAGAACGAGATTGATTCTCAAGTAGACCAGATGCTCGATGCTAAGATAATTGAACCTAGCAGTTCCATGTGGACCTCACCTGTGGTTTTAGTTAGAAAGCGTAATGGACAGGTCCGGTTTTGTGTAGACTACCGCAAGCTGAATTCTGTTACTAAACCAATTAGCTTTCCACTACCTCAGCTTACCGATATCTTTGATGCTATGTCTGATGCTAAACCTCAGTACTTTAGCCTTCTTGATCTTCGAAGTGGCTACCACCAGATACCACTCGATCCATTAACGAAAGAAAAGTCCAGCTTTGTTATTCATTCTGGTCAATATCAATATTTACGAATGCCATTCGGCCTAATGAACGCCCCCGCCACATTCCAGTGTCTAATGGCTCGTGTATTCCAGAACATGCACTTTAAAACCGTTCTCTGTTATTTAGATGACATTCTAATATACAGTAAAAGCTTTGATGAACATCTGGAAAATTTACAAGAAGTCTTCCAAAGATTGAAGGACGCTAATCTTAAGCTCAATCCGGAGAAATGTCGATTTGGTCTTGATAAGATCTTGTATCTAGGCCACGTGTTATCATCCAGGGGCATGGAGGTAGACAAGTCTAAGATTGACGTCATTGAGACCTACCCACGCCCCACATCTCATAAAGAGATAAGAGCATTCCTCGGACTGGCAGGATACTATCGGAAATTTATACAAGGCTTCTCCATAATTGCCAACCCATTAAATCGCTTGCTAAGGAAAGACATGGAATTTATCTGGGATGATGAATGTGAGACTGCTTTTACTAAGCTTAAGCAGGCACTAAATTCCACTCCTGTACTTGTCTATCCAGATGTGCGCAAACCATTCGTAATTAATTGCGACGCATGTTCTGTCGGCATCGGATATGTACTGGCTCAAGAAGATGACTCAGGCAAAGAGCATCCAATTTGTTATGGCGGTCGCTCATTAACTACATGTGAGCGCTCATACTCAATAACCGAATTGGAATGTCTTTCATTGATCGAATCAGTTAAGCAATTTAATGGCTACTTAGCCAACTCATACTTTACTGTCTACACAGATCACCTGAGCCTTAAATATCTGCAAACTTTAAAAACAACAACAACTGGACGTCTTCTACGCTGGTCCATTGCATTACAAGGTTATAACTTTAAAGTTGAGTACAAAAGTGGAAAAACCAACGCTAATGCTGACGCTCTTTCAAGACGCCCTTACCCACCAAACACAGAGGCGCATGATACAGATGAAGAACATATCTTAGCCAATATCACTGATGAAGCAAAGCCAATCGACATAAATGTGATAATGGAAGATGACTTAGAATCGCCACCCGAAGACGAGACCATTCTACAGGAGATAGCTAATCAACAACGACAGTGCCCAGACATCGCTCCAATAATTCATTACCTAGAACAAGGTGAATTACCTGACAACGACAAAGATGCTCGTCGCATAGTGATTGAATCCACAGAGTATGCGATAGATAATGGCTTGCTTTATCACTATTTCCAGCCACGATCTAAAGGACCATCACGGAGCTACATAAATCAGCTAGTAGTCCCAAAATGTTTACGGCAACGCATACTAAATGGTTTTCATGAGGACTCCTCCCACCCAGGATTCCATCGCTGCTACCTATCGATTCGACGCAAATACTTTTGGAGGAACATGTACGCCGATGTTCAGCGACATATTGCTTCCTGCCAGAATTGCCAACAATGTAAATATCCTGTCAATCTTAGCAAAGCTCCATTAAGGCCTTTGGAACCCAAGCAGATTTTTGGCCGTTGGTCAATGGATATTTTAAAACTCCCACGTAGCAAAGAAGGCTATAATTATATCCTGCTATGCGTTGAGAGTTTGACTCGATGGCCAGAAGCAATACCTTTAAAAGGATCAGACTGCACAGACAATTGCTCAAGCATTGTTTCGCGAGATATTTACTCGCTATGGGCCACCTAAAACTTTGTTAAGTGACAGAGGGCCTAATTTCATGAGTAGCATTGTCTCTGAATTATCGCAACTCCTAGGGGTCAAACGAATCCATACCGCTTCTTACAACCCGAAATGCAACGGAGCCTGTGAACGATATAATCGATCGATTTGGCAAGCATTAAGACTTCATTGTAAGCACCAAGAAGACTGGCTAGACTTCATCCCTGCAATTTTGTTTTCTTTCAGAGCAATGACTAGCGCAAATCTAGGCCATAGCCCATATTTTCTTATGCACGGAAAAGAAATGACTTTTCCAGTCGATCTCCAGATGGCGCTACCTGACGAAAGACATACGACTAGCGAGTACGTGAAACGACTTACCAGTACGCTAGAGTCAGCGAGGAAAACAGCACTAGATAGTACACTTGAGTTACAATCACGAAACAAGCAACACTATGATGTTAGCACTAAAACACCAACTTACGCTCCAGGAGACCTTGTATGGGTTTTCAACCCAGTAGTCCCTCGCGGACAGAAGCCAAAGCTTTACAGGAAATTTACAGGTCCTTATTACATCACATCGAAGGTCGCTGAGCACACGTATAAGCTTCGACACGCACACACTAACAAAGAGTTAAAACACCCTGTAAACGCGGATAGATTGAAACCCTATATTGACCGCCGTGATTATGTGGAACCAGAGACGGACCCTTCTTCTTCTTCAGCCGACAATGATCCACACACTCCTAGTGGATCGACCAACACTGACAATGAGTGGACCGAGGCAGATCGCTTGATTGGCATGAAATTTATAAATAAAAAGCGCCTTTACAAAGTTGTGTGGAAAGATGCTTCTCATCCACCATCTTGGATACCTGAAACGGATGTCAGCGACTGTCTCAAGCGAGAATACCACATCAACAGAACAATGATGGGTAAACCACGGAAACGTGATACACCACAAAGGTTTAAGAAACACCCACAATCACCCGTGGACGGAGCCGATAATTGACCAGTCAGTCTGGTAGCCCACTGAAAGCCACAGAGAGTAAATCAAATTACATTATGAGTAATTGCCTCCCAGAGAAATGATAGCATACTGTAATGCTTTATAGGGAGTATTCACATCTTGTGATAGTCTATTACCAGCCCACTATAGTTCTATGACTGTGGATTATGCTAGGGAATCACAAGAGTGGATAGATATATAGCGCTTGTTTATTTGTTTTATAGGGTCGATTGTCCGGACACTTATTCTTACTCTGTATTGGGTAATGACAATAGCGCTAACTCAAGCGACACCAGAAGTCGTAATCAACCGTGCTGCCTACGGCGTTTATTTCCATCCACTAGGCTCTCTGGAAGTGGGTACTGACCATTGGCTCCATACATTTGATATCGAAGTACCTAAAGTAAACAGTTTGAGGCGCATAACAGAAGACATGCGACCTACCTGTAAGGTACAAAATACAACGATCTCAAACAACTGCTTAGAAAACAACAACATTTTAGCAGCAGTAAATGATTTACATCAACGTGCAGAAATGAAAATTAACGATCTCGTGAAACGTATTCACTCTACACTCAGACGTGGACCAAACAGACGACGCAAGCAACGACATAACAAAAGAGGCTTCATTAATTTCATAGGTGACATTGCTCATTCTTTGTTTGGAGTCGCTAGAGATACAGACATCCAGGCAGCACAAGATCGTATTAAAACTATTCTGGATCGACAGCAACGCATCCTTGGACAATTCGAAGCAGACGTCACTAACTTAGCCAGTGCAACCAGTATCACCAATAAGAGAATGGACGCCATCAGTTCACAAATGGATAGTCAGGATCAAATTCTAACCGACATTTCAAGAGCTGTTAAATTAGATTACCAGACCTCTTTGCAGCTTACCCTTTATATGTCGGAAACACTGTATAATTTTACATGCCTCGAAGCACATATGCAGAGCCTACTAATGTCAGTTGAATCTCTCATTGCAGGCAGGTTAGAAGCCACACTATTACACGAAGATGACATTAGAAGTGCATTACGAAAAATTACTAGACGACTGAGAACTACAAAGACATCTGTACGCCTCCTAATCTCCGACCCTACATACTTCTATAGAGCTAATACTCACGTGGCCATTAGGCAGGGTAATATGATTTGCATTTCCTTGAAAATACCTATTACTACATTACCTCATCACCTGGATCTCTACAAAGTTACTGTCACACCCAAAGCGATTAGCACTGACAATCAGCATGCTACACTTATCACCAACCTACCAGAGTATTTTGCCATCTATTCCGACAGCCATATGTATGCCGTCTGGCAAGACTTACCGTCCTTGCAAATTGGAGATTCCTTCCGTATTATCAACAAGGTCGATATCCAGCTACGAACAAATCAACGAGAATGCATAATGGCTCTATTTCTTAATGACCCACACGGCGTTCAAGAAACCTGCGAAACACTTCTCCTCAATCAAAAGCCATCCTCTTTTGTCTACTTGACACCCAATAGCATAGCAATTGAAAATAGTCCTTCAAACTTCACACTTACCTGTCCTAATAAACAACCTAACCAAATTGACGCTTGTAGCTCCTGTCTCCTTTCAATTCCAAATGAATGTATGTTGACAACTTCTGGCTATTTCTTTCCTGCATCCTGTCCCCAGACAGACATCATCGCCAACAACACACATACTGTGGCTCACACTTTTAATTTAGCCATCTTACAACAATTTTTTACTCCACATGACTGGGAAAGATTAAAAGCAGATACTACCCTCGCTCAACAAATTACTCTACGCTTACCTTCTTTCATCGCCCGCGCGAACTCATCTGCAAATGACAGAGCTTCTGACAAGCTATTAGCAAAAGAATTATCTAGCGCCATGAATGCTGTGAAAAACGGAGAAATTCTTTTTAAAACAAATGAAGACCTTATTCAGGACCAGTTAGACGACTTAAGTAACCCCTCCGTCACAACCTACACTGCAGCAAACGCATATATCTTACCCATAGGAGCAATATCTGTTAGCTTTCTTACTATAGCAAATATATATCTGATGGTCAAAGTTCATCGACTCTCAGCAATCATTATGGCATTACCACGCCTCACAAAAGCCACTCCGATCCCGCCCATATGGATATTCTCATACCCCTCCCAGATCACTACGACTCCCAAGACCATTCAAGTGCTCTTCTCTGACGATGCTTGGTTTAAACTCACAGTCATTAGTCTTTTAACAATTATAATATTGGCTTGGCTTATTAGGAAACTCTGGAAGCGGTTTTCAAAATTCTCAGGCTCGCAGGGCGTTCACTTAGCCATTAACATCATGAATGATAATCGCAGCATTGTGGTGCCCTGGTATCACCTTCGGTATGCTGTAGCAGATTACGAAATTCTAGCCTTAAGCGAAATATCGCATGTTCGCATCTCTAGACACTGCCTTCGACCTACATTACATTTCAAGTGGGAAATTACTGTACTGCATAAGCCGTCACAAATGCGTATCTCATTACCCCAGGCTATCCGTATCTCTCCCTGCATGGCCACACGAATCAGACATATAATTGGCCCTCATAAGCGTTACTCTGTTAGTCTTAACATATGTGGTCCAGAGTTCAATGTGCCTCTTGCTCTGGATGCCTCGGCCTTAACTGCTCGCCCCCCACCCGAAGCAACAGAGATTTCATCTTTAATTTATCCAAGTCTGTTACCTACCTTCGCTGCTAAAAGGCAATAACAGATAGGCCTACATTACATGAACCGTTCCTAAAATCAAACTGTGTCATTCTGTTTTGACGCATGTGTGGATTGAGTGACCATCCCTATTATTAATAGTATTATTAGAAATTTTCCCAATTATGAATGTGTTGCCTCTGCTAAATAGGATTCATGTGATTTTAACTATGGTTGCTATTATGTCGCGTTGGTATTATGTGCTCGATTTATGCCTCATGAATTTTGCAAGAGACTTTGTAGCAAAGACTATGTATTAGTTGTCTGAAGCAGTTAGCTACAGTAGATTGAACTGTTTGACTATGATTATATTTGAATGTTTAACTATATTAATATGTTTGTTTGTCTCATGCTATGCCTTATTTTACGTTTGTGTTATGCTTATATAGTTATTGATTGACCTGACCTATTGTTTAATTGTTTGACATTACGCCTAAGTGGCGCAACACATAGACTATAGCCACGTTGATTTAGGCCATTCAAAAGCATGGCTCCATTGTTGAAATCTCCAGATCATAGTATATTCCATCCTGATATTCCTACAAGATAATGATAGAATACAATAAGCATTTTAAACTTTATGATCGTAAGAGCTAAATGTTTTATCGGTTCTACTTCGCCTATTTACTCTGGCCTACTTCTTAGTGCATGAGACAGCATACACGTGTGTATACATATAGGCTATAATTATGTTCTAAACGCTGACCAGTTATTTAGGCCTACATACCACAGGGCAGGGTTAAGTGCACCTCCGATATTCCTGAGAGACCGCCCGCGCTCCTAAGCCTTCACTTCGTTAATTAGCTGTACATTCTAAGAAACCTTTCAAGACTCTCTGATCAACGCACATCTGGCGTATGCATTTACAAACACCCTAGACAAGGAGCTCTTAACAGATGTAGGCTAGATTTCAGTCTCCTCGCCTTCGCTCGGACTTTGCCATTAGGCCGGCGTCTACTAAGTTACTCAGATAGCATATTCCCTGTATACACCAGTATTAATCTATAAACATACCTGCCCAGCATAATAATTCGCCAATAGAACAGACCCACTAAACACCCACTCCTCTATTATATATAGCCTGTTTCTGTGAATATTATAAGTTGACAAAAAAAAATAGAAGGCAAAATGTCTACTGTATTATAATGCGCTATTTTCTTATTCAAACTGTTATTAACAATTAACTAGTTATGAAAGCAAGCAATGTCTTACCGCATTTTGATGTTCCTCCGTTGAATGATTATGAATCTTTTATGATGATAATTTCTGTATGTCTACAAGAAACCATAAACATTTCGTGTAGAATATTTGCAAAATTATACTCGTTAGTCTTATATTAATTCGTTCATGCTATTTTATTTTTAAATGACCAACTTCGACGTTCAGTGGTGTTAAACGATTGGTTGCAGCGAGGCTAAACGACATTATACTTATTGATTACTCGCTAACGTCTATTGTTTAGTGTTTATTGTACTAACAATTATATATGCTACTGTTTACGATTTTATGTTTAATAAGCAAACTGTCGTACTATAAGGTCTTAGGAAAAACTATTAGCACTCACAGACTTAACGGTTCTATGTACTCGCATTTCTGGATTTGAAGACACTATCACGTACCAAGAATGTTATTAATTCGTTCCGTCGCATTGTTACAACCAACTTAACGATAATCACAGAATCACTGAAGTATAATTACATTCGTGCTATATAAACTTTCACGTTGAAAACATGGTTTACTGTATCATTGCGCAGTTGTACCTTTAACTAACTGATACTGACAGGTTTTACTTTACAGTTGCACTGTTATTATATTTTATTCAGTTACAGTAGTTTATAGTTTGAATTGTCGAGTATATTATGTTTGCTTACCATAAGTTTAGTGAAATCCATGTCCACGCAGGAATGCGTCTGAAGTCGGCGTGTTTTGTAGCAGAAATGCCTACGAACGAGAACCCAGTTTGAAGACAGGCTGCGACGCCCTGCACCTAATTGACCCAATGCATCCTGGGCCGGGTTAATTACAAATATAGATACATGGCGCCAACCCGTTATGGACATTGGGGGTGGCATATTTACAAAACCTGTTAGGTAGGGAAAGATCTTTGCACGGCGATTGCCATCGTCATTTCACGCTTCCATTTTCATGTTTTGCTTTTAAATTTTGTCGCAAGTGCGAGCACCTTTAATTTCTTTAAGACGTTGAATTTTTGTGTTTTTCTTGATATTAATTTGCTGTAATCGCAGGTGCGATTCCCTTTTTGCGAAGGAGGAGGAATTGTAGGGGTGTGCATGATTCGTCGACCGAAAGACTACTTAAGTGTAGAAGTTTTACTGTAAGGGAAGCTCGGTAAGCTCGCTCAGCTCGGTCGGTCGGTGTCGCTGCTGGAAGATGTGCTCGTGGTGCTGTGAATAAACAACTCAACGTCAACCAAGTGTCGTTTCTTCTGTTGGTCGAAAACCCCGATCATCGGGCGAACCAGCCACGCTACACACACATACATATATACATACACAAATCCTCCACCTCATTACACTGCTATCGTTTGAAGTCAAGTACACAATGACGCGTTAGAACAAGATAGCGTTCAACATCCTACGGCGGATTTACCTGTCTAAAGGTGTCACTCCTCGTTATGTCAAGCTTCTTGTTGCAACATAAGAAGCAAAGCTGCAGTCTATTGACAAGCTCAGCTCAATAAAGGTATTGTTGCCAGAGGAGTTTGATACCCGCCATTGTGACTGTTCAAAGGAACCGCCTTTTGTACTAATGAACGCCGCACAAACAACTCCTATACCTGTGCCGCAATCAAGGTGCTAATAGGAAGCCGTGTGGGTTTCTTTAAGTTTCGAGGACTCCCTTGTATAGGTTAAACAGTGTCAATTACTCTTCTATCTGTCTAAAGGTGTTAGCTGGGACGAGATTAAGTAAAGGTCATCTAAGGTAAGGTAAGCCGTGAAATGGTAAGGCAAGCCAAACCGAGTCATTAAAATAAGTTACGACAAGGTCAGATATGGAAATGTAAGCCACAATTATGGAGGGCTAGTGAATAATCTCCGATTTGCTGATGACACTGACCTCCTCACTAAAAGCGGACCAGAACTACAGGATATTACGACACAGACTGACGAAACCAGCAGAAGATTCGGCCTAATGGTCAACGCAGAGAAAACCAAAACAATAGTGATTGAAAACACCAAAGAGACACCAATAACTATCGACATCAAAGTCGAAGTTATTGATCAAATGGAACAATTCGTCTACAGAGGAGGGCTAATAAAAGCAGATGGCAGCAACTAAAAAAGACATAAAAGAAGAATTGGATGCACTTCACGAGCATTTGGAATAATGAACAGGATATGGAGAAGGAGAGAATTAGCAAAGAAAACAAAGACAACAGTATACGAGACGATGATATACAACCGATTTTCCTTTACGGATCGGAATGCTGGACAATGCGAAAATAAGATGAAAAAAGAATTCTTACAGCAGAAATGAGTTGGCTGCGGAAGATCGCAAGGATTGCAAAACTGTGGAAAATAAGAAACGATGACATTAGACAAGCATTAGGTATCCAAACAACTCTGCTACTATACTAGACAAGTCGTTCAACGAAGACTCCGATGGTTTGGAGATGTAGCCTAGAGAGAATGCCAGCTGACAGAATCCCACACAATGCACTACTCTCCAGATGCGAAGGAAAAAGAAGCAAAGGCAGACCAAGACTACGACGGATAGACAACATAAACGAGGACATAACATCACTTGGAATAACACTGAGGGGAGCAATTGACTTGACAAATGACCGAGGACAATGCAGATCGTTCGTACCCATCGCCGACAGAGGGCTGGCGTCAGGAACTGATGATGCTGATGATGATTGTGAGATTTGTGACTGCTACAAGGAATCGCTGTTTGTTGTAATAAACCCCGAACAATCAACTTCTACCTGTGCCGAGATCAAGGTGTTAATTGGAAGCCGTCTAGGTTTTTTAAGTTTTCGCAGACGTCTTCGTCAAAGCTAGGCAGTTCCAATGTCTCTACTACCTGTCTAAAGGTGCTACGTGGGATAAGATTAAGTAAAGGTGAGCTCAGGTAAGGTAAGGTAAGCCGTGGAAAGGTAATATGAACCGCTGCATATCACTCAAAGAAAGGGCGACCCTGATAAGCTGGACCTTGGTATGTATGCATGTATGTATGAGCACTTATTATAGCGCCCCTTCAAGATTTCTACTCAGAGGCGCTCCCGACTACAGCGCAGACAGTGAATCGGAGTTTCACGCCAAATTCATGAGCAATTGCGAGTGAAGGACTTGCCCAGGGTCCGTATACGCGGCGGCTTGAGGTGGATTCGAACCCGCCACTCTTCGGATGCAAGGCATCGAACATACCCTTACACCACCGCGCCCAACTTTTGGGGTTTCTTTCCCTGTCATTAAGTAAAAGGATGTCAGACATCCTTTATTCTACTTACTGATTGTATTTCAGTTTTTTTGTTTGATTGGATTTATAGAATGTTTGGTTATGGTTATGGGTATGGTTATGGTTAAAAAGAAAGTTACGAATGGGTAAGATACAGACCGCTGGCTTCATCAGCGGTCTGTTTATCCGTCCGTCTGTCTCCAAGAAACTATATTTCGCATTTTTAGAATCTCACATGACTTCGAACAGTTTCCAAAATGTGCTTCGTGCAAGATAAACTTAACCCAAATTCCCTACCTGCATTGGTTACATGCATTCGTTAATTAATGAAGGTGTATTTACCTGAATGGGTCGTAACGAGAGGTACGTAGACGTTGAGGTTGAGACATTCTTCCTGCTGTCGTTCGAGGAACGCTCTGACCCTCCTCAGGTGATCCACCCTCTCCGCTGGCATCCTCCTTTCCAGCTCCTCAACGTCAGGCATTCTCTGAGGACAGACGGGCTTGAACTTGATGGCTGACCGGACCCCATCCCACTTCCCTACTGGACTCGTCGGGGGCATGAACCTCAGATCCCCGCTGAGCAGGGAAGCGTACTCGATGCCGAGGTACGCCTCGACCTGTGGGAGTCCTGGGTCCGGTAGGGTGATGAGGATGCCCTTCAGTTTGCCGTACTGGGTCGTAACCACCCGCTGGCTCATCTTGATGGCGAATACCTTGGCTTCTGTGGGGTTCATGAGTACGTAGAGCACCACAGGTAGGAGGAGCACGGCGACGATAAGACGTTGTGAGAATGCGGTGCCGGACAGGTGGTTGGCCAGAAGTTCTGCGGTCATCAGGGGATGCTGGTGGTGGTGGTGGTGGTGGTGATGGTGGTGGATGTGGTGGTGCCAGAGGGAGGAGCATCGATGATGTGCAGGTGGTAGTACCATGTTTTCAGTGGTGGAATGGTGACGCTCGCCATTCGCGGCTTCCTGACTCCACCTGCATTAAAAACAATGTTAAGGGGTTTGGTGTTATATGATATCATTTGATGTGATGCGATGTGATCATTGTGATGTGATATCATGTGATGTCATGCGATGTGATATCATTTGATGCGATGTGATGTGATATCTTATGATGTGATGTGATATCATTTGATGCGATGCAATGTGATATCATTTGTATGTATGTATGTATGTATGTATGTATGTATGTATGTATGTATGTATGTATGTATGTATGTATGTATGTATGTATGTATGTATGTATGTATGTATGTATGTATGTATGTATGTATGTATGTATGTATGTATGTATGTATGTATGTATGTATGTATGTATGTATGTATGTATGTATGTATGTATGTATGTATGTATGTATGTATGTATGTATGTATGTATGTATGTATGTATGTATGTATGTATGTATGTATGTATGTATGTATGTATGTATGTATGTATGTATGTATGTATGTATGTATGTATGTATGTATGTATGTATGTATACATGTATGTATGAGCACTCGTTATAGCGCCCCTTCAAGATTTCTACTCAGAGGCGCTCCCGACTACAGCGCGGACACTGAATCGGAGTTTCACGCCGAAGGCCCGAAGCGCATGAGCAATTGAGAGTGAAGGACTTGCCCAGGGTCCCTACGCGGCGGCTTGAGGTGGATTTGAACCCGCAACCCTCCGGGAGCAAGGCACCGAACATACCCCCACACCACCGCGCCCCACAATGGTAATATGGGTAAGTATTGATGTGAGGTAAACTATGCTTCGCTAAGACCATTGGTATGAAATAGCTTTTGGCTGAAGCACATATGCGTGCGTTCCCCTCGACCTGGAATGGCCTCCCTCTGGTCCTCCGCTCCCTTCCTAGGACCCCTTCTCAGACATTCCTCTCTCTCAACTTAAAATGGTCCTATTTGGCCGCGCTGGGGTTGGGAGCGCCTCTGAGTAGTTCCCTTGAAGAGGCGCTATATAAATTCAAGTAATGAATGAATGAATGAATATGCGACAACAGTAATCACAGAACCGGAAGTCACGTGATATATGCTGAGAGTCGAATCCCAGACGTTTCCATTTGCCCAGGCGCAAAAGAGAACGCGACAACCGGAAGTGGCATGTCTTCAGTCTTGACTGCCACATCATCAAGGATTCTGGGTAATGGATGGAAAGCGGAAGTGACGTCCATTTTCTCTCTCAACTGGAAGTTGGACTCTCTCTCGGTCGGCGACCGGTGCGCCATCTTAAAATGTGTCTTGCTACCAAGAAGTTGCTTTCCAGCTTCTAATGCAGTCTGCTTTATGCTGTGCGAGGTGCACGCGTGACTGGGCTAGTTAAGGCTTTTTGTCGTCATTGTCATCATCACTGGTGGTGGAAGTATAACTACTACTACTGCTGCTGGTGCTGCTGGTGCTGGTGCTGCTGATGCTGCTGCTGGTGCTGGTGCTGCTGTTACTACAATACATGTATATTGTGTCTGGAATTTTCTTTGATTTTGATATCTGGATTGAGGTCAGGGTTAAGTTACATGTAGAGGTTAGATCATGTCAGATGGGGTAGGAATTAGGGCTAGGATTAAGGTTACACCATATAAGATCGGGTTGGAATTTGGCTAGGTTTAGACTATATGAGATGGGCTTGGAATTTGGGCTATATATAGGATTGAAGTTCCCGCAACGTATGTCCTTGAGACCCCGCAAAAATTACGTTATTAAATGCAGTAGATATACATTATTATTCATACATGTACAATCAAGATAATATTATGAGAATGCATTAGTTGTTGAGAAATTGTAGTATTGGAGTATTCTAATTAATTATATAAAACCAGTGTCTCAGTCAGCGTTATCATTTATAATAATATTTTAGCTACGATTCGGGGTTAATTTGAGGTTCCGGGCTAATCCGTGCAGATGTGGCGAGTTGTGATTGGCCGAATTGAAAAAATAACGGTTGAGAAATGTCGTCTGCTTATTGAGCCTTCCCGCTGGGATGCATGGATTAACGTCAGTTGTGTTGGTGACTGTCGTAAGCTTCGGTAGTCTCGCGAGGCAGTTTCATCGTACAAACTCCTGATTGCGAGACAGATTTTGGCAATTTCTTTTAGAGACGAGTGAAGAATCGTTAGGGAGATGTCGGAAGACACACTTCGTTAAGTTTTAGCGATACGAACGCTGCGAACTCTGAGGGCTATCGTCAGTTAAGAGTCAAGACGTTTGCGATTGACTGGGTTGATGTTGAACGCCAATAGCGAATCGAACGTAACGATTTATATCTCCTACGCAGAACGATTGCGAATTAAACGAACTATTGTTTCGGTGAAGTTTTGCCGAGAATCATCACAAAGTTCTAGCTGGAAGTAAGCTAGAAAATCGTGAAGAAACTTCGAAATGAATGCCTACAGCAACGCGGAAGAAGACAAGCTTGCCACAATGAAGATCAGCACCGCTAAACAGTAACTGTGTGAGACGAGTATTGATTCAAATTGAAGTGAATATAAACAATGTCATTTTCATCTCAGAGTTGTTGGGGAGGTTAACTTAAGATCTATAATAAAACGTAACTTTAGTACATTTAAATATGCTGGCTCTAGGTAAGGTACTGGTCTATAAACTAATGAACTTGTAAGAATACGTTAATATAACTAAGATCTTATAATATAATTATTGTACTCTGTACTTATTGAACTTATTAATATTCATAAAACTCAAGATGGTGTGCATTGAACTCTGTTTTAATGATAGGTTCTACATGCATTGCTAGTCTCACAACAGTCATATAAAGTAACGGAGTAAGATCCAACTCCCGGGTCTTTAGAGATGGACCCGTTACAGATACATCAGATTGGATCATATCAGATGGCTTACCAAACTTCCTCGTTTGCTAACGAGCTTTATCAGTCGATTGCACCTAGACTTCGGAACTCTCCCTATATCTGTCCAATCTGCTCGGTCGTTATTCCATTCTCAACATAAGACGTTGCTTTTTCCATATTGCTTATCCACCATGGGCTGCTTCTCTGTCTTATAGCGGTCTGATCTCCCGGATATTGATTGATTTGTATCTGGTGCTCGCAGTAGTCGCTCCCTGCGCTGTGCGGTGCACGGGGTGCTCTCAGTCCCGTTTGCCCGCACCACTCACTATACCGTGCAAAGCCGCGCTTTTTCGGTGGTCGGCCCGGTGGCGTGGAATGGTCTCCCTCTTGATCTGTGCCTGCACCCTAGATCACTCTCTGACACATTCTATAAGCGCTCGAAAATTGTTCTTACTGGCCGTGCTGGAGTCGGGAGCACCTCTGCGTATAGTTCTCTTGAAGAGGTGCTATATAAATCCTCGAATTAATGAATGAATGATTACGGATTGGTTTTGTTGTGCCATCGGTTGATGCCTTGTGCATTAGACACCTGCGTGATATACGTTACCAATTACAATTACAGAAGGGGTTAGGGGTTTTAGGGTTAAGGCTAGATCAGAGAAAATCTTCAGATCAGGTGAGGTCAGGGTGTTAGATTTAGGGGTAAGGTTAGATCTAATCCTATAGATCAGATCAAAGTTCGACCGTACGTACGGAACGTACGCTATTTTTTCTGCTGAAATGCGTACCGTACGCGTACGCTATTTTTGGCTAAATTAATAAATAGCGTACGCTAATTTTTATATTTTTTTATTATAGAATTAACAAGGAATAACAAAATTACAAATTAAAGAATGGAAAACGTTTTAAAACAATTCCGTGAAGAATTGTGTATTTCTATGTCAATTTTCTAACAATAAACTACGGTCATCAATTGATTAAATTCCAGCAGTAACCCATGCAAGAAAAAATTTAATATGAATCCGTCAGCCTGTTTTATTTCTGTAGATAAAATAATCAAATTATACAAAATAAAAACAAAATAATAATTTACCTCTTCGCTGAAACGGAACTACAAATAAGAACTGTAAAGTGACGTAATAACGACGAGAAAAAAACGACGAGAAAATGAGGAGACAAAATGTGACGTCACGAGAAGCAACTAATATTAAAGGCTGCTCATACGTACGGAATACGAACGTACCGTACGCGTACGCTATTATTTTTAGTAAATTACGTACCGTACGCGTACGCTATTTTCTGCTGTAACGTACGGTCGAACTTTGGATCAGATGGGGCTGGGTTGTAGCGTCATGGAAGGTATCAGCAAAGATTAGGGTTACCATTAGGGCTATGCGGTCAGATTATAGTGGAACGTTAGAGAATAGCATAGAACAACTGGAACATAATGGAACAAAATATAATAGAATTAATAGCATGGTACAGAACAGAAAATTCAGAACAGAATGTAACTGAATAGCTCAGCATAGAACATAACAGAACGGAGTAGAATAGAGCAGAATAGAATTTAAAGACCTGAATAGGATAGAATGGAACAGAATAGGCCAGAATTGAAAAGAATGGACCAGCGTGGAAAAGAATAGAGCAGAATGGAACGTAAAAGACCTGGACAGAATAGAATGGAACAGAATAGGCCAGAACGGAATAGAATAAAGCAGAAGGAACGGAATAGAGCAGAAAGGAACAGAATGGACCAAAATGGAACAGAATGGAACGGAATAGAACATGACAGAAAGGACTATAAAAGAATAGATCATAATTATTGAACAAAACGGCACAGAATAGAATACAACGAGACCAGACCTTGTGGGGATTCGAATCCCCCGACACAACAATGCAAAGCCCAATGAAGCATCAGTCGGGAATAAGGCGAGGCTGACCCAGAGATGACCTATGGATGGATGGCGCCATATAAATTAGACGCTGTGAGAGGCCGGCTGATTAAGCACGAACAGAGTGCACTGGGTTCGAAACTCGGCTGGTCATCGATCTATGATCATTGATCATAGATTTATGATCATCGATTTATGATCATCGATCTATGATCATCGATTTATGATCAATTTATGATCATCGATTTATGATCATCGATTTATGATCATCGGTTTATGATCATCGATTTACGATCATCGGTTTATGATCATCGATTTATTATCATCGATTTACGATCATCGATTTATGATCATTGATTTATGATCATCGCTTTATGATCATTGATTTATGATCATCGATTAATGATCATCACTCGGAGCTGGCGCTATATGAATAAAGAGCACGTGTAATAACTGACTGGTTACATTGCACTGTAAACCGCATTACAGAAAATAACATTACACCTCATTACATCACATGTATATTACACCACGCTACACCGCATAGGAACATCTGTTGCATTGCATTGCGTTACATTTAATTGCAGTGCATATAATTTCTATTGCACCAATATTAACATTACAATATAATGCTCAAATATTTACATTACTCGCATTTACATTACATTAAATTCTACTACATTTACATAGCATTTACCTACAAGCAGTGATGCGAAAACACATTTTAAGTCACTTGAATAGGCTACAAATATAAATACTTGATCACAAAAGTATTTAAAATACAAGCAAGAATACAATTTCATACAAGTATTTTAAATACAAGTTACAAATATTTGTTTGAGAAAAGTATTTTAAATACTAAATACAAAATACTTTTAGCAAAAGATTATGACAATTGCTCAAGTCGTATCGAATTAAGACTCAAACTCCTAAAATTGAATTTTGAAAACCTCCGAAACATATCTCTGTATTAAATAAAATTAACATTTCGACTATAGAGTCTCGTAGACAGTCCGCAGATACATTGTTTGTAACATTACTCAGGACATGGACTAGAAACGTTTGGAAGAAATAGAGCGGCAAATAAAAATAAGTAAGTAAGTAGATTGGGCTGTTAGCCTGGTCCCGAGGGAAACTTCGGGACAGCAAGCGCGTGTAAATTCGTTAAAAACTGCCATGATAAAATAGCCAATAGCCCAATAAAACAAACACACAAAAAGCCAAACATTTTCCAGGTTTTTAGATTTTCCTGCCGGACAGAGGACATGAGACCAAAAAGGAGAACATGTCCTCCTTTGCCGAACGTCTGCAACGCTATCAGGAACAGATCATGAAAAGTCTGACTATCAATGTTACAAGTGTAAACAAGTTTCTTATACTTATGGGTATTTTTAGGTCTACAATTATCACTTTAGAAATATAACTCTTCCGGGTCGCAAACAGGACTACACCTGGGATGCAAAAACCAACCAAACACGTGGTAAAATTTCATACCTTAAGATGTTTCAATTGCAAGCAGGCCCGTAGCCAGTATGAGGCAAGTCGAGGCGAGTACCTCGGCGTAATTCTCAAGACGAGGCAAGTCGAGGCATGCCTCCTCGTCTTACTTTGACATGAGAATTAAGATATCGTGCAGAGTAATTAGAGGATATGTATTTCATTGCCTTGCCTGGCATCGTCTCCAAGCGTTTGACCTAAATAATATTAATGGTTAGGGCCTACCTCTTCTGACCTTATATGTACGAACGAGTTCGATAGGTAGGCCTACCATAAAACCAGTCTATACAATTTCAAATCGTTATTCTGCTTTCTTTCGTAAGTTCCGGTAATCAAAAGTAATTAAAAGCTATCTGTTTTTTAAATTCATAATTATTACGATCTACGAAATCAGTCTAAGAAATTACTTCAGGTAAGCTAGGAGCCTAGGATTAGACGACTTAGTCGGCTACACTACAGGACAAGATCACGATATCTACGTCAGTCTAAACTTCATTTCCTGCCTCTGAAACAAGGAGAAAAGTTCAGTTTCTCGAATTAGAAGAAACAGATAAGATCATAAACTGATGAATGTTATACTTCTTCGCGTTCTCTGCCCTCAAAAAAAAAAAAAAAAAAAAAACCTGCCTGAGGGCAGAGAACGTGAGAAGTATAACATTCATCAGTTTATGATCTTATCTGTTTCTTCTAATTCTAAGAATTAGAAGAAACAGACAAGATCATAAACTGATGAATGTTATACAGCAAATGTCATTTAGGGACATAATTAGGCACATGGGAAGACGGGGCATAGAAATGCACTTTATGGACACTTGAAATATTGACACAAAAACGACTGCAGTGGTTTGTTTTAGTAGTTGTTTTATTAATAGGCCTACTATCATTAATGAAATAGCACAGAAAAATTTCTAATCAAAATTTGCTTGTACTTTTACGATATCAATTTTTTTAAAGAAAACAAAATGATTTCGTTAACGATAACTACAAGAAAAATATAAAAAGTGCAATATCGACAAGCGTGCGAACGTGAAAAACTAATAGCCTATGTTTGTCCCGGATTCTGCATTTGCGAATTAACCCAGTAACAGTAGACCACTTAGGCCTATATTAAATTTATTATCTAGTTATTTTGTCAACGTTTCTATGATTGCGACCCAAGTTGACTGGCGCAAATTCGCAAAATTAGTATAATCGTAGTAATCTTGTAGTCAAAATTGTCTCTGAAGATCATGAGATTCCACAATCGTGGGAAGTCGCCTGGAGTCATTTCAAGTAGGACTATACGCATCAGTCCCATTCCCAGATAAAAGTTCGTGTATCATCAGAGGTGTTGGTGTTAGGCCTAATGATGGGAAGTTATGTGGCTGGCTCATAGCCAGTAAAATACGACTAATCTACTCAATCATCTCAAATATCACCATCCACCGACATAAAAAGTAGTCTGCGCTGCAGAGAGTGATAGAATGAGGTGCATAGAAGGGAATTCGGCGAAGACAATCAAAAACTAGTGAGATATTAGTGTGCACTGTGCAGTAAAATTAACAAACTCAACTGTGCCAATGGCTGTCCTTCAATGTCTTTGGTGATTTTTGCGGGTCTTACAATATCTCTCTTCAGTGTAAAAAGTGAGACGGATCTCCCCGGATTTCCGATCCGGGGCCCTTGAATGTGTAAAAATTTAGATCCGGGGCCCCATAGTGATTTTTATGAGATCCGGATCTCCCCGCATCTCCCAATATGACCCCCATAATCGGAGCGTATTTTATTAAACTTGACGTCTAAAGTGAAATTGCTCTTGATTCTTACAGTAGCTTTCTTTTCCTTCCTTTTTATATTAACGCTCATTCCGTCGTCACGCGAATTTCTTTTCACATTTCCGTAGATTTCTTCGACAAAATATGGTATATTTGAGCGGGGCTAGAAAACGGAAAAAGACAGTAGAAGCTGAGAAGAAATCTCAGGTATTATTGACAAAAATACCGAAGGTAACAACGTTTTTCTCGTCATCTCGTAAGCCTTATGGGTCCGTGACGCTGGAAAATATTGGAGACCATGATCCAGTCATCGCTGAAACAAGTGTCATCGACGAAGCCGATCCGGTCGCCGAAACGAGTTTCATTGTCGACGACGAAATACCCCCCGTTGAGTTTGCAAAAGGCGGATATTACTTTGCCAATTGCACACAGACTAATATCCAGACAAATAGAGATTTCTCTTGCTAGGAAAGAAAGCAATTCTGTATTTTATCGTGAAGCGTGTGAAGCTGTTGCTAATGGAGAGTTTCACGGTGTTCCAATTGGTAGTGGCACAGGAAAGGAGAAAGCAATTAAGAAGGGTCAGTTTTATCAATCTTTAGCAGATTCAATGTCAGCTAGACTTTTGCCAGCATCGGAACAGAAATTCTGTTCTTCACTGGCAATTCTTGATCCCAGTACCTGGCCTTCGGAAATGTCACCAGAGTACGGTGAAGAAGACTTGAGGCGAATTTGTGACAAATTTGGTGTAATATTTTCAGAAGTTAAGGTGTCCTTTCGCATTTTTAAAGAAAATGGTGGTATTTGGAAGTGTAATTCTTTGCAGTCATTGTGTAATCGTGTAAACACAATTCCAGTGAGTACGGCTGAGTGTGAAAGAGGTTTTAGCAAGATGAACCTAGTGTGTACCCCTTTACGTTCACGTTTATTAGCTTCACATTTGAGTTCATTAATGTTTATTTCTCTGACAGGTCCTCCTCTCAAACTATGGCAGCCATTACCATATGTCAAATCCTGGCTTGCCTCAAACCGCAGAGATGCCACTTGTGGTCAATGTCCGAAGAAGGCAGAGCAAGTTGCTTGTAACAAATTAATGATGTCCATTTGGAATCAGTTCTAAAACACATGCTTTTTCAATGTTTCTGAACAGTATTTTCTCATAAACAACTAATGTTTAGTATTTCAAAAAGTAAAAGTTGCTATTTGTACATCTTTGTTTCTTCCAGGCAGATATTTCAGCAGTTATCAATGAATCAATTACAAACAGTTTCCACGTAATTGAAGCTTCTCTGTAATTGATACAAGCGTCAATGCGTCAACAAGCCGTAGTCACTGGAATTGTGTCATATTTTCTGTACTTTTATTTCTGCACAAATGGTTACTTTTTTGAATATTTTTTTAAAACACATTAATGGTTTTGAGGTTTAAAATGTCAGTTTCAGCCCTGCGTTAGCATTGTAGTAACTTGCAGATTTTTTTATGTCATGCAGATCTACAGTGTACTGTGTGTAGAATTCATGTCTTAATACAATACGACTACAGCTGTTTAATCAATGCATGCTAATTTGAAATACTGTAATATTATTTGTGATATCTTTGACACTGTGACTAACCTGCTTAAAGTGTTTTCGTCTTCTTTTCTGTTGTAAAGTTCATTTTAAGTTAGCACAAAAATTTCCTAATAAGATAATCACTTCAAGTTCAATCAATTAAATCGCTTTAAATATTGTTATATGGTCAAAATTGTATGCAATAATAATGCAATAATATTCACTTGCATTGCGCTTTTCATTTTTTAGTAATTATTATCAATAATTAACAAGATATAACTTTGCGGAGGGCCCATCACAAATTTATGGGGGCCCGAATATATTTAAAGATCCGGGGCCCATGATTTTACACTTTTACCACTGTCTCTCTTTGTTTCTAGGTGTCAAAAATGCCTAAAAATGCCGAAAAAAGCCTTAAAACAGTAAAAAGAAAGCGCGGAGCTGCCTAATTTAGGCAGCTCCGCGCTTTCTCGGTCGCTGGCCCTGAGACCTTGAATGGACTCCCTGTGACTCTTCGTCTAAATTAAATGTCCAGAGGCCATGCCACCATGTTCTGTTTTAGCCTTATGACTGTATTATGTAACCGTGGTTGGGTCGGGACTCGGGAGCACTCCTGAGTATATACTGTCTTGAAGGGGTGCTATATCAATATTTCTAATGAATGAATTACACTGCATTCTATTGCACAACATTTACATTGTATTCTATTGCATTGCATTTACATCACATTCTATTGCATAGCATTGCTTATCATCCCATCACATCTCATCCAATGAATTGGGCAACTCACATAATTATCGCCTTTTTAGAACCTCGCAAATACACATCACACCACATGACATCATAATTCCATCACACCACATGACATCATAATTCCATCACACCACATGACATCATAATTCCATCACACCACATGACATCATAATTCCATCACACCACATGACATCATAATTCCATCACACCACATGACAACACATTACATCACACTACATGATATGAACGTTACATCACACCATATGCCAGTACATTACATCACACGATATGTCAATACATTACATCGCACCACGACAGTACATTACATCACACCACATGACATTATTATTCCATCACACCACACGACAGTACATTACATCACACTACATGACAGTACATGACAGTACAGTACAACACAACACATGCCATTACATTACATCACACCACAGTACATCACACCAATGACACCACATGACAATACATTACATTAGCATCACACCACATGACACTACATTACATCACACCACATGACAGCACATTACTTCACACAGCGAAGACGCACTTGATGTAACTAAGAAATTTACGGCGTTCTGCGACCTTTTCTTTGGGTCTGAGATCGGGTGGGGGCTTAATTCCGATGACGGGGAAAAATGACGGACGGACACCCTACGACCCGTTCGTTTATATATGGAACAATAGGGGGCGCGAGGGTAAACAGAGAAGCCCCCGCCAGGAGGCGCAGTATTTGCCTAGAAATTAGACGAAGAACGGCGAATAAGAACGACGAATTGTCGCTAATATCCAGAGAAAACACCAAGAAATACGTCACAGTGGCGCAGCCAAGTGTTTTCATTGGGGGTGTTTGGTCGGGGTTGGTGTGGGGCGATTATTGGGGTCATAAACAATGCGCTGTGGGCGTTAGCATCCAGGGCAACGAGCGTTTGGCCGTGTATCTGTTAATCTGTATGTGTATGTATTTGTGTCTTTCTGCCTGTTTGCCTGTCTGACTGTTTGCCTGTCTGACTGTTTGGCTGTGTGTATGGGTGCCTATATGTAAACATGTGTAGCTATGCGTATGTGTAACCTGTCTGTCCGACCGTCGGTCCGTCCGTCCGTCCGTCCGTCCGTCCGTCCGTCCGTCCGTCCGTCCATCTGTCTGTCTGTCTGTCTGTCTGTCTGTCTGTCTGTCTGTCTGTCTGTGTGTCTGTCTGTTATGACATTACATCACACCAGCTCGGGTACCTCCATTAGGGAGCGTCTGTCTGCGTGTCTGTCTGTCTGTCTGTCTGTCTGTTGCCTGCCCCAGCCAGCCACCCAACCAGCTTGTCTGCCTGGCTATTGTAACATTATTTGTCATTGTAATTGTAATCGAACATTTATAAATAAATACCCATCCGCAAAAAACCATCACAGATTGAACCCCCTATCTACTACTCCCCATCCACCCAGTGGCGTAACGAAGGGTTTCAGCGACGAGGGGCAAGGGTTGATGACTGCGCCCCTTATAATTTTCTTGTTGACTTTTAATCGTTCTTGTCTATAGTACTGTGTACCACTGAAAGCTAATTTTGCGCCCCTTTGGTGCTGCGCCCGGCTGCCCCTCTGCCCCCTTCGTTACGCCACTGCATCCACCCACCCTCTTCGGATCACCGTCTCATCATACCACTCCCACCATTCCCGCCTCCCCCCCCCCAACAACAACAACACTTACCCTTCCAAAGGCTGCGGTGTCTCGACTCCTATGAACCCGCCATCACATCAAAGCCGTACACCGTCGTCGACGATGACGTCCTCACATCCAGCAGACGACCAAACAACGGACATGACGAAATGGCGCGAATCAAACGCACAGAACAAGACAACACGGCGGACAATGCTCCCTACATACGCTGCATGACTTCTTTAAATCCTTATACACAGATAGATCTATATATATTCAAACGCCGTACGTAAATCCTCTTCGTTCGTCTGTGTGTGTGCATATGTATGTAGAATATATTTTCTCTCGCGGCTGGGCTTTCTGTAGTACGGCTTCGCATTCGGACTAAATCCTCACGTATTCCTGGCCAAGTGCGGGCTCGAAGCGTCGTCGTCAAATGCCATCGACAGACGATCGGGTGTGGCGCGCTTTTTGAACCCAGTCAAAATTGGACCGGTCTTCGACGTGTGAGCTTCCAGTGGTTTTTCTACGACATTCATTCATTCGGTCGGTCATTCGTATTTATATGGCGCACGTTAGGTTTGTTCTCATCCCCACGGCTAAAAGAAATCTTTTGAAGTGTTGATGAAAGGTGTGTGTAATAAGTAATTAGTGCTTGACGAATAATAATATGAAAAGTATATATCGCCAGGAGTGCGGGCAGCGAGAGAGAAAGAGACAGAGACAGACAAAGAGACAGAGACAGAGAGAGAGAACGAGAGAGAGAGAGAGAGAAACAGACAGACAGACAAGCAAACAAACAGAGACAGAGACAGACAGAGAGGCCTCAAACACGTCCTTATCTTAAGCAGCTTCTTTTCAGCTTTCTTTAGTCCAGTTTCAGTGCGGTTTTGAGATTCTTGAGGGCCAACTATAGATTTCAGATTAGGCCTATAGGCGCAATTTTCAGCGATACGGGATACCTGCCTACCTACTTTATTGGACTGAGGAACCACTCGTTAATAGTGTGAATATGAAACGCCAGTTAAATGTAGTACGCGCCCTTCGTATTAATCGTCCTGCACTAATTATTACGCAAATGGGCATTGAAGGCATTAGGAGATTGGAACTCCAATTTATCCCCAAAATAAACCTCTCCTACAGAAACAGATGTACATAAAATAAGGGGGTTTATCGTCAGTTTGGATCGTGGAGTCTTCTTGGAATGAGGGAGGATCGACTGCTGGGAGTCATCTGCCGAATTCAGTAAGCTTATCGATTTCACACATAGGCATTCATGGATCGATTTCTTATTAATCGATCCTGGAAAATTCTATAACGTAATAGGCCTATCGCAATGCGAAAGGTATCGATCAATCGATGTTGACTTTTAAGCAAATCCACATTTCGAAAAAGATGGACTACGAAAGAGAAGGAGAAGGAGGAGGAGGAGGGGAAGGAGTAGAAGGGGAGAAGAAGAAGAAGATGATGATGAAGGTGATGAAGAAAACGAAGAAGAAGGAGTAGGAGGAAAAGGAGGAGGAGGAGTAGAAGTACAAGTACTAGCATGCAGCAGTCTAGGCAAGCTCTGACAGTCAACTTTGAGTATGAAATCTTAACGAGTTAATTTTTCTAGTGTAGGTATATGATGGTGGATGGTCAGTCGTCTCCCTTTCCTTCTGATATTCCAATCGAAAGCGTACAGTCAATGCATTCATTATAGTAGAGTTCAGTATGGGGCGCAATTGGAGCACAGGTACGAAGCACCTTTGGCCCTGGCGGGAATTTAATTGACACTCCAACACACTAACAACTGTAGATTATCTCCCAACCTCTAGATGATAGAGTAGAAACAACTTTCGTAAAGTTGGGCTATTAAGCAATCACACGTACCTTTCATCAACACGCCTGTTTGGGTTCTGCTTCATGGAATAACCTCACCTTCTATCCGTGCTAAGATATTGGCCGGGACCTCTTCCATTCCTGTGCACTGATTAAAGGTCTTCTTATTCCCTCGGGGCTTCCACGCTGAGAGCGCCTCTGAATAGCTTACACTGTAATAGGCGCTTTACCAGTTTTCAAAAACAATGCAATACAATCAAAAGCTTTCTTTCACCTGGAGGTGGCTGTAAATACCTCTTCGTTGGCATGCTAGACGAGCGCTATATAAATATTCAAACTGAATGAACGGACGAGTGAATGAATGAATGAATGAATGAATGAATGAATGCCATAGAAAACTCCTATTGACCCTTTGACCGTGGTCGTGCTGCAGAAGTATAATATTCATTCATTCATTCATTCATTTATTCATTCATTCATTCTGAGAATTTATATTGCGCCTCTTCAAGAGACCAACTCAGAGGCGTACTCTGTGGTCATCCATTTGAGAAAGTCCGGCCTAAATACATGTAGGACTGCAAAAGGTTGTTAAGCGTCAAACGCATACATGTACATCTCAAAATATGCAACTAGGTCATAAGCGCCAGTGGGTGTTTACTTCTTTAACATGCGCCCTATAAAAAGAAACTAATGCTTAACTAGTCATCAAGGTCATCTGCCGTGTGTGGTGACATTTCTTGTATGTCTGAATATGTGTTTTGTACCGGTTTGTGTGTCTCTATGCATGTCTCGCAGGCGTCATTTCTATTGCATGCAGAGAAAGATCGGCAGCTGGAATTATCGCTCAATTGAAGACACATTTCTTGAAATTTCTTAAGCGTGAATCAAGCCCGCGGCACAGGCCATGAATACCTGAACCCGTATTTTCTACAGACTCCTGCAACTTCATGCTAAAATATCAGCAGCAAAGAAGAGCGGAGCTACTTTCGTTGGGGTAGCATCGTCTCACCACACCCTACCGTTCGCGCTCGACGCGAAAGTCGGTCAGATGCCCGTCGGCCAGTAAGCTTCTGATTGGCTGTACGTTCCCGACGTCATTGGTCTAAGATCATGTAGCGCATTTCACGAAAATGGCGAAGAGAGACGAGCGAATTGAAGGGGGAAGCAAGCCAAACTGACGAGCGAGTCAACTTATGAACCCGCCGAGCAGGTTAATAAAGGCATGACGTATCTACAAGGTAATTAGAAGTCAAGATGTGAGGACACGTGACTGAAATAGGTGCCTTCTGCCTGGATTAGGGCGCTGGCTATAAAATTTTATGGCGAAGCCCGTCTTCTAATAACTGTGGTCAAAGGCTGCGATTTGCCTATAACAGGATTGCAACGACCATTGCAATAATACAAAATGATTTCGGTGACGAACCCTGGATGTAATATTTGCAGAATGTTTTTAACTTGTTTGTCGTCGTTCTCGATGGCAATAAACAGACAGACAGGCAGACGGACGGAGGGAGGGACAGGCAGACAGACTGACAGGTAGGCAGACAGGCAGACAGACAGGCAGACAGACAGGCAGACAGACATACATACAGATAGGCAAGCAGGCAGACAGACAGACAGATAGGCAGACAGGCAGGCAAACAGTCAGGCAGGCAGACACACAGACAGACAGAGACGCAGGCAGTCAAACAGTCAAATAGACGGACACATAAAGGAATAAAATAAGATAGTCGGACACTGGCAGAGTGACATGCTAGTATGCAGAGACAAATAAACGAACAGATAAGCAGACATACAGACGGAAAGACAAACAGGTTGATAATACAAAACAGTCAGACATTACAGACAGAGTCAAACAAATATAGACGAAGCCAGACACACAGGCACTGTCAGGCAGGCAGTGAGACAGACAGATAGAGACACACAAAAGAAGAAATAGACAGACAGGTAAACATACAGATACGCTAGAGACAGACAACAAACCAGACAATAAGGCACACAGGTAGAAAGACAGACATACATACGTGTAGATAGAGATAAATACACAGGCAGATAGACGCATAGATGAACACAGACAGGAGCAGATGCAGAAACACGTTCACATCAGACATGCATAGCAGCACATACAAACACACGTACATATAGACAAGCATATATACACAGACACAAACAAACATACACATACATGCATGCACACAACAAGCCGTAGCCAAGCAGAGGACATAATAAAGGCACACAAACAGGTACAAACACACATATTCAGACATACAAACATGCAGACAAGTATTCACACATATATTGAAACACAAACATGCGTATAGACACGCATACATGCAGACAAACAGCTCTGAACAGGCAAACAGTCGTAAATAAAGGCACACAAACACTTACACGCACATCAAGACACAAACAAGCATACAGAGTGTTACAGACACATACATGCAGACAAACAGCTCTGAACATGCACAGTCATAAATAAAGGTACATAAACGCTTTCGCACGTACACGCACATCAAGACGCAAACAAGCACACAGACACGCATGCACACAGACCCTGGATGTCTCAAACGAGCATACAGAGATACAAACAGGCACAGGCACGCATACAAACAGGCACAGGCACGCATACAAAGAGACATACGGCCACACGCACGTGGCCGATTGCCTGTCAAGGCTCTCTGTGTGAGACCAATGTTATTCTGCCTCCTTGGCCGCCCATACATCACAGGGGGCCTGAATTAATTAACTCCAGCTTGTCAGGTCGTCCCATCCGGGGCCGAGGGTCCGGTCAGTGGGGGTCCTCGTTGGATTAAGTGGACGAACTGACCATCGATAAGAACATCAAACGAACCGACGCAGACAAAAGCATTATCATCATCGTCGTCGTCGTTGTCGTCGTCGTCGTCGTAATCATGGGCCATCAATCATCGTCGTTGTCGTATTGACTGTGTTGTACATCGACGTCGTTTGTAATCGTCCTTGAGGCTGTGGAACTCATCGTCGTAATTGTTTCATCGTCATCATCACCACCATCACAGTCTCATCATTGTCTTCATCGTCATCGTCATCGTTATCGTCATCGTCATCATTATACCACCTCTATCGCTACCTTCATTCAAGCCTTTCAAGAAAAAACAATGCGACCTTAACCCCATCACAACCTCCCTACTCAAAGACTGTGCAGCCCTTCTCGTTCCTTATATTCATTCATTCATTCATTCATTCATTCATTCATTCATTCATTCATTCATTCATTAGGAAGATTTATATAGCGCCCCTTCACGGTTACTGTTCAGGAGCGCTCCCGACCCAACCCGGCTGGAAAGGACCGCCTCCATCACTACCAAGATCATCAACTTGTCTTGTGCTTGTCGACCGGTGCGTTTCCTATGCTATTCAAAAATTCAGTGGTTAAAACACTTCTCAAAAAACCATACCTATAACGGTATCTCCTCTCCGACTACCGTCCAAACTCAAATCTCTCTTTCTTATCCAAACACTCGGAACGGGTTGTCTCAACGGCTACCTCACCTCAAACAATCTTCTAAACCCAAATCAATCCGCCTACACCAAACATCACTCTACTGAAACAGTCCTTGCCTCGCTATACAACAAACTTGCCATGGCGATAGGTCGTCAACAAGTCTCTTGTTTGTGTCTTTTAGACATCTCTGCCGCCTTCGATACAATAGACCATACTATCCAGACTAAACGCCTTTCCTCTGTATTTGGAATCTAGTATTTAAAGGACAATAGAGAATTGCCTAAACATGCATTTAAATCAACTTTAATAAATATTTGAGGAATTTATTTTAGCCTGATCAAAAAGAGAAATAATTAATAAAGTTGGCACCGGTCCTCCGGCCTGCAGTGGGAAAATTCCTGCCGGTCCGTGACACTGAAAGTTAATTCCTGCCGGTCCGTGACACTAAAGAGTTTGGGAAGCACTGCTCTAGACCCTCTTACATTCGCCAGTTATTCACCATCCAATCGTCCCGTGCTACTCGCTCATCATCATAATTATCTTACTATATATCTCGGCCTCCAATCTAATCCTTTCTGAAATTCTGCAACCGCTCCTTAGTCTATGCTGCACCAGCTCTTTGGGATGAACTCCCAAAGGATCTCCGCCAATCTGCTCATCCTCATATTTCGCCTGTTAATTTAACCTCTGCTCCGCTTGCACTCTCCTCTGCTACTTTCCACTCACCACTGAAAACCGAACTCTTCAAGATATCCTATACTGATTATACTCCTGCGTCACCACACGACTAACATCATCAGCGATTACCACAGCAGTAGCATGCTCTCTCCTCGGCTTGACCTCCTGGGATGCTGACCTGGCACCGGAACGCATAAAGCAGCCTGGTCATTGAGAACTTGATATAGCGCCTACTACTACTACTACTACTACTACTACTACTACTACTACTACTACTACTACTACTACTACTACTACTACTACTACTACTACTACTACTACTACTACTACTACTACTACTACTACTACTACTACTACTACTACTACTACTACTACTACTACTACTACTACTACTACTACTACTACTACTACTACTACTACTACTACTACTACTACTACTACTACTACTACTACTACTACTACTACTACTACTACTACTACTACTACTACTACTACTACTACTACTACTACTACTACTACTACTACTACTAGGCCTACTACTACTACTACCACTACTACTATTATTATTATTATTATTATTATTATTATTATTATTATTATTATTATTACGTATGCATGAACAATCATCATGAACTTATGAACACACACACTCTCACTCTCTCTCTTCCGGAGACAAAAAGCAAAACAAAAAACTGGTTTTCTCAAATGGAAAATTTTTCTGTCAGCCATTATCGAACCCTCCTCTGTCACACTCTTTCCACCTCCCTTTCATGCTGCACAAAATATATTCAATCTCCTGACCTCTGACCTCCCTCTTCCCGTGCTCGTTGAGGGGATGAGAGTGGGTTGGTCCAGCGCGTGAGCACGAAGATGGCGGAGGTGCAACCTCGTTGGTATCATGTCACTGCGTTCGCCTGCCAGCTATTTATTGATCAGTGGTGCGCCATTACAACGTGGCGCCCTCCACCGGTCAGCACGAAATTTCCAATACATACCATCGCCGCACCGCCGTCCCCAGAGGGCGCTTTCACTCGTCATAAACCGTATATTATGAGTTCAAACCGAGATATAGATGCTTCTGTGTATGAGTTATTTATGGATCTAACTATAAGATAGACAACGACATATATATATATATAATACACTTATATATATAGATTGCGTTATATATAAATATATACATACATATATACATACTCATATTTACACACATATACCTATATATATTCAATTCATATACATATATATACATATATACATAGTTACATACTCATATATATATACACACACATATACCTATACAAACTCATATATATATATATATATATATATATATATATACATACTTATATATAGATTGCGTTATATATAAATATATATATAGATTGCGTTATATATAAATATATACATAAATATATACATGGAACGCAATGGCAGCTGTCGTGACCTTGGATTGACCTTTGGAATTCGATTGAGTCTCCTATTTCGGTCGACATTGATCGGAGAGTCTCTTGTCATTCTGCTCCGATGTCTCTTGGCTTTATTAGGTCGGGCGGAAGGTTTTACGGCCAGAGGTTATGGACGTCAATAATGCCAGTTAGAGATTGGTGTGTGCATTTGGACTGCACTGGTTCTGGATTGGATTCTAATGGACTGGATCGAACCGGATTGAGCTGGACTAGATCGGACTTAACCCGGAATTGAATTGATCGTATTGGAGGAGGGGCTCGATTGGACTGGCAATGGACTGGATTGTACTGGTTTGTTATGGATTGTACTGGTTTGTTATGGATTGTACTGGTTTGTTATGGATTGTACTGGTTTGTTATGGGTTGTACCGGTTTGTTATGGATTGTACTGGTTTGTTATGAATTGTACTGGTTTGTTATGAATTGTACCGATTTGTTATGGATTGTACTGGTTTGTTATGGGTTGTACTGGTTTGTTATGGGTTGTACTGGTTTGTTATGGGTTGTACCGGTTTGTTATGGATTGTACTGGTTTGTTATGGATTGTACTGGTTTGTTATGAATTGTACCGATTTGTTATGGATTGTACTGGTTTGTTATGGATTGTACTGGTTTGTTATGGATTGTACTGGTTTGTTATGGGTTGTACTGGTTTGTTATGGGTTGTACTGGTTTGTTATGAATTGTACCGATTTGTTATGAATTGTACCGATTTGTTATGAATTGTACCGATTTGTTATGAATTGTACTGGTTTGTTATGGATTGTACTGGTTTGTTACGGATTGTATTGGTTTGTTATGGATTGTACTGGTTTGTTACGGATTGTATTGATTTGTTATGAATTGTACTGGTTTGTTATGAATTGTACTGGTTTGTTATGGATTGTACTGGTTTGTTATGGATTGTACTGGTTTGTTACGGATTGTACTGGTTTGTTACGGATTGTATTGGTTTGTTATGGATTGTACTGGTTTGTTACGGATTGTATTGGTTTGTTATGGATTGTATTGGTTTGTTATGAATTGTACTGGTTTGTTATGGATTGTACTGGAATGGATTTGAATGAATTGGTCTGGTTTCTATTAGCTTCAATATCATCATATTAGATGTTGCTAAACTAAGGCAGATGACAAAAAATAGTTAATCTCAATTCGCTGACTGACTAACTGACTTCACCAGATGGCTGGCAGACTGATTCTTGTATTAACTCGTTCGTTCGTTTGTTCGTTCGATCATCCATTCATCCAGTCGTCCATAATCGTAATCGTAATCGTAATCGTAATCTCCAAACTTCTAAAGCGCCACTCGAAAGCCAAGGACAGGGCACCAGCTTATTCACGAGCGCTGAAGCTTATTCACGAGCGCTGAAGCTTATTCACGAGCGCTGAGCTTATTCAAGAGCGCTGATCACGTCCATAAATCACTCCATCAATTCATTCATCCATTCATTCATTCATTCGCAGCCCACAAAGAAGATCCTTAATAAGCTATCAATTAATGTTACTTAATTCGCTGCGTGGAGATAGTCGCAATGCTTTCTCAATAACATCTTGTTGTCAATCGCTAGGTGGCAGGGGATGTACTTCGTTTCTTTTCAGTCAACTTTGATTCGCTAGAGGCAGCACTTACACCAGGTCGAAGACCAACAAAAATCTCATCCATTCGGAGTGCTACTGCGGATTCCTCTCCACCTGCGTTCTCTACTACGGACTGCCGGCTTTCTGCTCTTCATGAGATTTCTAGCGTCGAGCTGCGTCAACTGATACTCGCCTCCGTGCCTAAGACGTGTGAGTTAGATCCTGCGCCAACATTTCTCGTTCAGGAACTAATTGATGATCTCCTGCCTTTCCTCACGATCCTGTGCAACCGATCAATCAGTGAAGCATGCCTACCTGCTTCTCAGAAACGATCGGTTCTTCTGCCAACCTTGAAGCGAGATGGTCTGGATGTGAACGATCCGGCTAACTATCGACCTATTGCCAATGTAACTTTTCTGTCTAAAATTCTAGAGCGCATTGTTTCTAATCAGCTGATTGCATATTTAGATGTGAATGAGCTGATCCCTCAACAGCAGTCTGGTTTCCGCAGGAATCACTCCACGGAAACCCTTCTGCTCCGGCTTCTGTCTGACTTCTATAGCGCTATGGACCTTGGCCAGGTTACACTCTTAGCTCTTTTCGATGTTAGCTCTGCCTTTGATTCTGTGGACCACTCCATCCTTCTTCAGCGCCTCTCTACTTCCTTTGGATTGGTTGACCAGCCTTTAGAATGGCTTCGATCCTTTCTATCTGAACGCACAAACTGTGCAGTTGTTGGCTCCTCTAGGTCCCCTTGGGTCCCCGCCCCTTTTGGTGTACCCCAGGGCTCCGTCCTAGGTCCTCTTTTGTATCTTCTGTATACGGCTGATCTCTGTCCTCTGCTGACGTCTCAGGGGCTTCTGCACCAGCTCTTTGCAGATGATGTCCAAGCTTACATCCATTCCCATCCATCAGACTCAGTCGCTACTGTACACCAGATGTGCCTAACGATAGATGTTCTTTCCTCTTGGATGGCCTCAAATAGACTTCTCCTAAATCCTTCCAAGACTCAGTTTATTTGGCTAGGTGGCCGTCGGCAACTAGATGGTATTGATTTGCTCCAGCTTACTCGGGTCTTTCCTGATATAACTTTTTCCCTAACGGTTCGTGACCTGGGCCTCGCCCTTGACCAAGAACTTAGTCTATCTCAACATGTGAACTTGATCTGTCGAAGCTGTTACTATCAGCTTCGCCAGCTCCGAGTAGTTTCTCGCTCTCTTTCTCATGACGCACTAGTGGTTCTTGTGCATGCCTTCGTTACTAGTCGAATTGACCACTGTTGCTCGATCCTCGTTGGCCTCCCTCTTGGGGTTCTGGGGCGACTAGATCGAGTTCTGCGCTCAGCTGCTCGGCTTATTGGGCGAATTCCCAAATTCGGCTCTGTCTCTGCCTACATGCGTGATGTGTTACACTGGCTGCCTGTGGCCCAACGGATATCATACCGTGTTGCTTCTTTGGTTTCACGCAGCATCCTTGGCTGTGCTCCATCTTACCTGCGCAACCTCTGCCGCCCAGTGTCCGACGTTGTAGCGCGTCGGGCGCTTCGCTCTGCGACGACGGGGCAACTCCTTGTTCCGCGGGCTCGCTTGACTGCTAGGCAGCGCCGAGCTTTCTCGGTTGCAGGCCCCTCCATCTGGAATGACCTGCCATCGGAGCTGCGCTTGCTACCTTTGATCAGTCAAACTAGGTTTTATAAATCACTTAAGTCTTTTTACTTTTGCCGTGGCTGGGCTGGGAGCGCTCTGAGTAGATTTCTTGAAGGGGCGCTATATAAATTTCCAGAATGAATGAATGAATGAATGAATGAATGAACCCACCGAGTGAACACCCTTCTTTGAAAATGCCTGTCGCAGCCTTGGAAGAAGAGCAGTACCTTAAGCTAGTCCAGAGGCAGCCATGAGTATGAAGTATTGCCGATTTCATTTTCCTGGCCTCGGCGCTTGAGGCGGATGACCAGCCCTCTCCTTCGCCGTCCGAGTACCCCTCGAAGCCTTAACCCTAGCTGAATATGATACAACGTTAAAGAGAAACTGCGAAGGTCAACGTGAACGGTCTTGACAGCCACAGGAGTCGTTTAACATTGGAAACAAATTTGCCCTAGGCCTAGATGAAAAGTGTCATGACCGTTGTAAGATGAAACGGCGTTGAAGAGGACTTCCCAAGGACTTATTACACATAGGATTTCACTTCACATACATTCGCTTGTATTATCCAGGATTGACTACTGTAACTCAATACTCTATGGTCTGCCAAAATCCACCCTTTCACTGATTACCTCTGTTATCCACACTGCAGCTCGTCTAGTCAAGAACCTTGGCCCTAGAGATCACATCACCAACTCCCTTCAGCAATTACACTGGTACTGGTTACCCATTCAGGCTCGGATATGCTTTAAAATAATTATCTCTTTTCATGTTCAAAGTTATGTCAGGTTCTGCTCCTCCCTACTTATTATCTTTAGTCACACCATGTGCTGCTCTTGAGTCAAGACTTGTATTGCGAATTTGCGATCAGCTTCAAAAAGAGACTTATAGTAATCAAAAGAACAAACCTACAATTTGGAAACAGAATGCTTGAAGTAGCTGGTCCAGCTGAATGGAACTCATTACCAGAACCAATCCGAAGATCATGCTCAATTAATATTTTTTAATCTAAACTTAAAACTTATCTCTTCTGTAAGTAGCCTACTATGATTAGTAAGTACATTGTATCGCTTCCTTTGAGCAAAACTCTGTTTCATTAAGGTGCGTTGTAAATACAAGTTGTATTGTATTGTATTGTATTGTATTAGGACTGAAGTAACCATTCCTGTTGATAGTGATTCCTTGGGGACTTCCTGACCAATGGGTGACGAGAACAAAAGTTACTTAAGCTGATAATAATAAACTGATAATAATAATAATAATAATAATAATAATATAATATCTTTTCTTTAATAAGCGCCTGACAAACGCACTGCGCTGTACATTTACATGTTATGCAATTGAAATCTTAACTACTAACAGAACAGACAGCCATGTAATACAATAGTGTGAGGTCAGTCGAGAGGTAAACGGTCTTTGCAGCCACAAGACTTAGTTATCGCTAAACGTTTACTGTACTGCATTGTTAAGAAGACTTCGTTTAGACACCTTTTAAAACTGGTTTTCTGACGCTATAATATAATAAGCTAATTTTATCCAATAGTTGATGGTTAGTACTTCTGGCACTGCCAGTCTCAAGTCTGGAGAAAGGAGGGCGACGCTAATAGGGCGATGCTAATCATATTTGAATTTCGACACTGCTGGTACTCCGGCAGTGCCAGTCCCAAGCATGGAGAAAGGAGGAGGGCGACGCTACTTTCATTATCACATGTAAACAAGTTGCGGTTTGTCAACTTTGTATCTTAATAAACGAAATCTAGGCTACTAATCGTCTCTGATATGGCACAGAGTCGTTATGCAGTTAAAGCTGTTTTATTCTTGGCCACCGAATGTGGAGCGTCAGCTTAGAAAATGCTTGTTTTTCAGGCCATCTGAGTAAAGGTTCAGTTTTGTGCTAGCCAAAAAGATCGATTTAAACACTCTTGCATTGTTTCTAATTGCCAGAGGGAATATGTGTGCTGCCTGATAGATTTGTTTGATCCCAAATGGCAAGCTTGGCTTGACGAAGGCTTAGTTAATTTTTAAAACTATATATATATATATATATATATATATATATATATATATAATGAACATTCATTAGCTAAGGAAGACATCGGGTGAATACCATGGAGGCGTTTGAGATGTGGCTATGGCCTCGTTTATGCAATCGAGCCATCTAAATTTAGCAGTCATGGCTTTTTGCCTGGGGTTTCCATCGTTGCCTCAGCCGCAAGGACCTATTATAGCAGGGGTTCCCAAACTGGGGTCCACGCACCCCCATGGCAGAGGTGCGACATGTAATTTCAGGGGTGCGACAAAGAGAGAAAGTATGAATTATAAATGCATTGATAATACATTATAATTAATTTTTTTAGCTGTCATAGGATAAGTACCTGTATGGGTAAGGTTAGAAGTTTATTTTCATGTAACATTGTATGCCTGTAAGGCAAGCCTAAGGCAGTGTGATTCTCGTTAACGATAACGATAACGAAAATGTTCGTTAACGAAAATAAAATGATTTCGTTAATGATAACTATAACTATAACTAAAAATATCATTAACTATAACTATAACTATAACGAAAATAAAAAAAATTCATCTTTAGTTTCGTTAATACAAAAAATAAAAATAGGAAGTGCAATATGGACGATTCGACATAAATTAGAACGAAAAAATGCGATATTTTTGCGATATTTTTATTTTGGAAACAATTATGTCAGTTACTTTGGAAACTCGTGTATTCATGAAGCTGAATGCACCAATGTTAATGCTTCAAAGGCTTTCAAGGCTCTGAGCAAATTGTGAAACAGCATGTTAATATGCACAATTTTGCTTATAGCCTTAATTATTGTAACTAAGTAGTAACTAAAATTAACTAAAATAAAAATCCATTAACTATAACTATAACTAAAAAATAATACTAACTATAACTATAACTAAAACAAAAACTGTAAGGAGAATCACACTGGCCTAAGGCTTGTAAGGCAAGCACAAGTTTCAGTAGTAACAATCCAACCACCCAAACTATTGGTTCTATTTGTAATAACCACCAAAACTACTGGTTATTATTACAGGAAATTCCTACCTCAAGTCAAATTATATTTATAAAGGGAAATCGGCGAATAATTAGGGCCTATGTTTGCGAAGTAAGAATTGCCGGTAGAGATTTAAAACACCATATTTAATATGAGAAACAAAATTTGCAATGGGGCGACATCTATGGATAAGTATGAAACGGATATACGATTACTTTTCACGCGTTTCCTATCAATCCTCCAAAATTTAGATTCCTTACCTCAATCGTTGATTGTTATGGCGGGCAGCGCCTTCTGAATTGAAAAAAGGTTTGAATTTTTAAAGACAAACAGTATACACGACAATTTAATATCTACCACAGAATAGATGCAAAGAGTGTATACGCAAAGATCACGTAGTTCTTGTAATCGTGCAGTTTTACAAAAGCGAAAACCAAATTATTGTTTCGAACATCGACTGTGTGTACTTGTATGTGTCAAGACACTTTATATAGCGCATTTATAGGCGAACATTTAGTATCGGGGTGCGTAAGTTGACTGGCGTTTTACGGTATCTTTTGGCATGCTGCGCGGAAGGTACCATGTTTTCTAATGACGACACTAACCCTAACCCTGACCCTAACCGACCCTCACGACACTCACCGTTACCGACACTCATAAAACCTATGCACCCCGATTCTAAATGTTTACCCATTTAAATACTTCACACAACCGCTGCCTGATGGTAGGCTCTGAAATCTGTAAGGCCGGAAATGTAATTCGATAAGGAAATGTTGCATGGAAATTTTTTCTCTGTTACCGATCGAAATAAAAATTTTGTAAGTGTGCCTATGCGTCTTCCGTTGGCCATGTGTAGTTATAAGAACCAGTCGGTTTGCAGTTTCCCAGTTAAGCTCATATAGGTCCAACTGAAAATCGAAAGATAAAATCCCTGACCAGTAAGAAAAGTGGACAAGAAAGTCATACTTTGTTACAATTTGCAGAATTAATGGAAAGAAATATCAAGCACCTACTGCTTTCATCAATTAATGAATTGATACTAATTAATATTCGTCCAGAAGTGTGATATTAAGGCCTATAACTATACGTTCTTATGTTCTTACAGATCATGGCAGCACGAGGTGAGAATGGATGGCAATTGGAGAAAAAGAACCTAGCAGAGTGCATGCGATACATGTTGGACCACGAAATATCAACGGACGTCTGCTTCGAAGTTGGACCGGAATTTGGCAGAACTGTCATGATCCGTGCGCATAAGTACATGTTGATCGCACGCAGTCCTGTCTTCGAAGCGATGTTTTCCAGTGGAATGACGGAGTGTGGAAGTGGACTGAAGGCGAAGATTAGAATCGATGACATTGATGCTGATGTCTTCGAAGAGGTCCTAGAGTAGGTTAATAGGCGTAATGGCTCTTCAACTGCATACTTTAAAAATTACAATTACATCCGTGCTGCAGTGCCTTATATTAGCTCCGTCACTACTGGTACTCTGATGAAGCCAGTCCAAAGCCTGGATAAAGGAGGAGGGCAACGTCAACAGCTCTGGCATGCAGCCATCATTATAGACATTGAAAACTACTACTGCAGTTCCGTTGAGTTGTGTTGGGTCTACATTGGGTGCAAAGCTGGCCACCAAAGATATGATGATCCTGGCCCTCTCTAAGCCCATTTGAAGTTGACTGCCTGGGTCAAAACAAAACCATGGGCATATTTATTTTATGAGCTTATAACAACGCTAGGCTGCACAAATTCAGGTCATATCAGACTTTTGAAATTTTCTTAACCCTATGACGCACACCTGGGGTCCATTGGACCCCATCGATGAAACTTCCTTGAATAGCTACGTTGATACAAATAGTAAAAATCTGAAATAATTCAAATTCCTCAGCAATTCATCCCTCTACATTTATGAATTAATTGGAAAAGTTTAGTATTCTTGGTTCAATTATAAAAAAATAAGAAATACACCTAGGGCATATTTAGCACACCTGGGGTCCAACAGACCCCAGGCTTTAACATTGATAGGCCCATCGACTATCACATATTCCAGGCTATGGTACATACAAAGATACACACATACTTACATACAAACACATGCATACATACGTACATACATACATACACACATACATACATACACACATACATACATCCATTTATACACACATATTTAATATACATTCAAAAATATATCCATACATATATACATGTACATGCATACATTCACATGCACACATACAAATATATATATGCATAAATACATACATACATAGATACATACATACATACATAATAATATCCAGACATGCATACATACACACATACATATACGCATATACATACATACCAATATGTACATGCATAAATGCATATGCATTACGCACACATACAAATACATACATACATACATACATACATACAATGTACATACATACATACATACATACATACACACATTCATTTAGACATATATTCATACATGCATTCATCCATAAATGCATACACACATACATACACAAACATATATATCATATACACATGCCAATATAAATCCATGCATATATAATTATATATATACATGTACATGCAAACATGCATGTACACAGTACTAAACACACATACATGCAAGTGAATACATGCATACATATCCATACATACACACATATATACATACAGATATTCAACCATACATATATGCATGAGCACATACACACAAGTACATTCAAGCATACACACATACATATATCCATTCATCTATACATACATGCATGCATGCATACTTACATACATACATACATACATGCATACATAGCCTACATGCACATATATACATAAAAATCTACATCCATACATATATGCATGTATATGCATGCATCCATGCACACACATACATACAAATACATGCATGAATACATGCATGCATACGTACATCCATACATAGATACATCACTGCATACATAAGTACATACGTACATCCATACATAGATACATCACTGCATACATAAGTACATACGTACATACATACATACATACAGACATACATACATGCATACATGCATGCATATATACATACATACATACATACATACATACATACATACATACATACATACATACATACATACATACATATATACATACATACATACATACATACATTGATGCATATATACCATACATATATACATACATACATACATACATACATACATACATGCATATTAGGGTGTCTCTTAAAAATGAAATTTAAAAATTTTAATCTCTCACCCTTTCAAGTTGTTAGGTTCATGGAAAAACAATTATACAAAATATTTGGTGGAAATCGGATAACATTTAGAGGTGGCCCTTTGATGTCAAAGTTTTAGCAATGTAGGCCCATTGTTTATTACTATGTAACATAGTTCGAATCATTAAGAGAGGGACAGATTGTCCTATTAATTTTCCAATTTCAATCTATAGAAAAAGCGACGCAGGCTACCACTTCATCATCATCATCATCATCATCCATCATCATCATCATCATCATCATCGTCATCATCATCATCATCTAGTACAGCAGAAGAGAAGGAAGATTGCCATCCGTGTGCTTCCGGCGATGGCCCATCCCCAAAGAGAGAACGGTTAAACATGATGTCTAGCACTCGACAGAACCAGCGTCTCATCCAGAAGTGCCACCTTCATTGTCAGTGAAGTTGCATCTAGCCTTTGGCAGAACGTTACTGATTTGAATATTAGCAGGAGTACAATTCATACTCCATGACCTAACTTCATTCCACCAAGTCGAACAAGCTAAAATCAGAGTTCACTGTAACTGTACATTTGACAGTTGACAACACATTGGGATGGGAAGCTAATGGAAGATCTAACTTCCACAGAGCATATCAATCGTCTTCCAATTCTTATATCAGGTGTTGGAGTGAAGCAGCTACTCGGTGTTCCGAAACTTCGATCCGGAACTGTATACCGAGGCCCAAGCCACTGACGTCATCGTGTCTTTGGAGGAATGGGGCATTATAGCTCGTGTTGCGGGGTTGCGCTTTGACACAAATACTGTCCTGCCAAAGGCTGACAATGATGGTGGAATTTCTGGTGCTTGCACGATTATAGAGCAGAGGCTTGGAAGAGATTTGCTCTTCTTGGCATGTCACCATCATATGGCAGAGCCAGTGGTTTGGGCGACATTCGAAGGGACAAGTGGTGCATCTGCTGGCCCTGAAGTTCTTCTATATAAGCGATGTTGGAGGCATGACGTTTTCATTTGCAGGTGCCAGGCACCATGCATTGTGCCAGATGGATGACCAAGGTTATACATGAGATTAAAATCTGGCTCTTTCGTGACCAGTTCCAAATGACTGCTTTAGAGAAGAGAGGAATTCGTGATCGGGCAACTTTTGCAGTTATCATCCACCTCAAGACATGGATTACTGCCCCAATCGGAGTTGAAGCACCTCTGAACGACTTCCGACTTTATGATTGAACTCCTAAAATACCCACATGAAGCCATTTTCAGCACAACAAGCAAAACGCTTGGACTTCATCTATGGTACTTTTCTGAGGACCTGGTCGGACTGGCTCTTTTTGATTCGAGAGTGTCTGTGGAGATGAAGAGACTGATGTTAGCCACCATGGACTACCCAGCCCCGGATCACCCAGTGACATCCACCAAAGCGACCAAAAGTTAAATCTGCTGCATTATGGGCACCGGGGCCTGGAGTAGTTCTGCGCGATAAACACTCTTCTATAGTTGGCCTTCCTCAGACTTTCCTTGCCATGGATTCGTCTGAATGCGATGAAGAGGAAACATTCCGGGGAAATTGCGCATCATCAATGACAGGGCTAAGTGAGGCGTGGCCCTCATTAAGAAGTTGACTGCCAGGGAGGAGCAACTAGAATTCCTCCTTCAAGTTGTCTCCGACCATCGACGTAAATTTCTGGACTGCAGCGAAAAGACTGTTATGGCAACATATTCCGGGAAATTAGTAATTAATTTTAACACACGTAATTATGTGGGGTATATATATACCATATATATATAGACCCTATATATACAGGTAGATAGTAGATAATTTGCTAGATAAGCAATACAAATTATTAGTACTACAACTGGCGATTAATTATCATGTAGCATTATATACTTCCCATTGTACCAAGTATCATTAATTTTCTAAACTTCACCGCTCGAGGGCCACCTCTAAATATTATCCGATTTTAATTAAATTTTTTATAAAATTTTATTTCTATGAACCTAACAATTTGGAGGGGTGAGAGCGAGAGAAATAGAAAAACTAATTTTTTACTATATGCTAAGAGACACCCTAATGCATATATACACAGATACATACATATGTACATACTATTATTCCCGTGTTATCGGCGGGGTCTATTAGACCCCAGGTGTGCTAAATGTGTTGGCCAGGAAGGTGTGCGTCATAGGGTTAAATATGCACTTTTTGTTGAAACAACATATGTAGGCACTACAAATTTACATAAGCCAGGTGATTTTAATTTTTTTATGCCCTTTAACTTGTTTTCTGAATGCAATGTTATGTGTGGCATTATTTCTGGCTTGGTTATATTATTATTGGCTGTAAATATTGTTGAATCATAAATACTGCTTTTACCTCAAAAGCAATCTAATCTAAATGACTTTTAGAGTGCTTACAGGTGACCTAATGGTTGCTCTTCAACATTAGGACATATGAAGCCAATGCGACATTATTCATACATGGGCCAAACATGTCCTACATTATGGACACTATGTAGAAATTATGAAACATGAAAATACTGGTTGACTGGCTTCATTTGCTGTTGCTTCTGGTATGTTTGTGAGAGAGAAATGTGTGTCACATAAATAAACATTGATGCTGTATTAATAAATTAAGTACTTACAACTAGATAGTTCTATGAAACTAGAGCTAAACTCTTTTAGTTATTTGTGTTTGCAGCTACATCTATTCTGAAAGTGTATCATTGGTGTATTTATAAATTAAGTACTTGAACTTAGATAATTCTTTGAAATCTGAATCTGAACTTTTAATTGTTTGTGTTTGCAGCTTCATCTATACTGAAAGCGTGTCAGTTTGTCCTGATTCAGGAGAGGAGTTGATTTACGCTGGTAAGAAGTATATGTTGCCCAAGTTAGTGGAAGAATGCCGCAAATGGTTTCTGAAGATTCTCAGTGTAAACAACGTTATTTTGATTCTGGAGATGAGTTTGCGTTTAGATGACCAGCCACTCCGGAACGACTGTCTTAAACTGATTTCCATGAACGCAGAACCTGTTCTCACTGGAGTAGATATTTTGTTTGCTTCTAGACAGCTAATGGAAGCTATACTTGAGGTGGATATTATTCCAGTCAATGAGTCGGTCATATATGAAACCGTGATTAGGTGGGCTAAACGCGAACTTGGGTGTGTCCTACAAGGAGAAAATCCCACTGATCTGCAGGTCAGAGAGGCACTTGGTGACCTTCTGTACAAGATTCGCTTTCCCGTTATGAAACCAAGTGAATTTGCGGAAATTAGTGCAGGGAATAATGTTCTGACAGCGGAGGAGAAGGAATCAATCTACTACTATTTAGTGACGAAGAAGAAGAAAATTCACCTGAGGTTTCCGACTGAGAGAAGACTCGCTGACGAATTTTGGATAGATCAAACAATGAATTCTATACAATATTATTCAATATTTCGTGTCGTGGGGCGATTGATTTCAGGACTGATGAAGACATTGTATACTAAGTGGGAAAGAATTTTATTCGACGGGCAATGAGACAGGATATGATGTTGATGTAGAAACTTTGCAGCCAGACAATTCTTTATTCAGGAACAGAGTTACAGTTCCATACATTTGTTCTTTGTTCAGCAATTCAATTTTAAAAGTTTTGTTCAACGATACAACAGCCTTCTAGCTGGAGTTCTTTATTTCTTTACTAGGTTTTGTCTTGTGGTCATATCCGCCATTACGGGAAACTGTGTTGAACGGTATACACCAAAGGAACAGTCACATTCACGTTTTCCAACCACTCATAGTCACCATCAACTTCTGAGACTTGTGGTCAAATTCCACGATTGTTTTTCCACTTTTTGTGAAGCGAATCAATTTTTTAAGTGACATAAGTCATAATAATAGCTTTTAGTGATGCTCAGGACTATTAGGGGTTGTTGTCATAATAAAATGACATTTCTGTTATTTTGTAAAGTAATTCTAGAGACTTGAGTTTCATAGTTCATACTGGCTTACAGTAGCTGCCCTGGTCAAATTAACTTTTAAAATGTTTTTGAAATACATGTTTGTTCACTAATGTAGCGTGTTGGTTATTTTCAACCGGATGACTTCCATGGAGCCGTTGTCAAGAAATAGACATTATGCATTTGCATTTTTCAGGAATTGCATATGTGGTCCGCATCTGAGATTGCTGCTGGCTAACTCCAGTTGATCAATTCATCTCCGATCCACTGGCATAGAACGCAGCGTTTGTGATTTCTATTTTTCCAGTTGCAGATTTCACTTGCTCGTACCTGTATTTCACGAGAGACGAGATGCACGGGGTTGACAATGCGTTTAAGACTCTTATGCTTACTGGCAACTGTATGATTACTGGACTACATCGTATCTTGGAGCTCTGTATTTAAACGCGATATGTTCTTGTCAAATGTGCTGCAATGTCCCCTCCAAAAAATGCCAAAATCCGGCCCCTGAAAAAATCTGTCTCCCTCGAGTTATGCACAGATTTTCGCCTCTGCATACACTGATGACGTTTAGATGCGAGTGATTAACTTTTCATGAATAGAACGATTCGATCTTGTTTGCTATAGTTCGCTAGAGGTCAGTAGGAACACAAGCAAATGTTTTTTGCATTGCGTTTTTAATTGACAATAGACAAAATCGAAAATGGTGTTTTTTTCTAATTTGTCGAGTAAAATTCGACGACAAAGATTACAGGTAAGATTTGTTTGAAGCAATTTGAATGTACGAGCTGTATAATTGGTATAAGAAAGTAAATCTATAGTATACAGCAGTGTTTCTTAACCAGTGCTCGACCGAACCTCTGGGGGTTCGGTCACTTCGGTGAGCCAGTGCCAGGGGTTCAGCAGAGGCCCTCTGAAATATATACATATTCAGGGTCAGTGAGTGTGTGAGTGAAAAATCATTTGCTTTTTTATTTTTATTTTTTGACTTTTATTTAATAAAGGACACATTAAGATGCAATTGGTAGTGTTGGTACGGTTAGTTAACTGTTAGTATGTTCATGTATTGAATGTATTAATATTGTATCACATTTTGGTACAATTTTTTATTTCTTTTGTTCCCATTAGTAAAAAATTATTGTTCAACTTGAGGGGTTCGGTGAGTGCACGGTCAAGGATTTCTCTTGGGGTTCGGCTCCCTTGAAAAGGTTAAGAACCACTGGTATAGGCCTACAGCATAAAAAAGGTGTGTCGTCAACGGCCTTTGATGTCTCATAGGACGACGTTAAACTTTGGAATAATAATAATAAAAAGGTGTGTAGAGCCAATCGCATAAGGGTATTAAAATTGTCATTGTAAAGTTCGGACAGTAAAGAGCACTCGACAGATTATTAGGCCTAACCGATAAAGTATTCAACAAACTCTTATTCTGATGCACCGCGCTTAGCTATACAGTAGCGCGTTAGAAATTCGGGGACTACGAGTAGGCCTACAATTTCTATTGCTATTGTATAGGCCTATACGAGCGCCCATAATTAGAGACCAGCGCAATTGAAATTACAAATAATTAATTAACTTATAATTCAGATGAAGATCATCTTGATCTTCCAGATGAAGATCAAGATGATCAAAATGGCGAACGTGACGATGTAGACGACGACGAGTCGACGACGAGGCCCTGTGCAATGTACACAGTTAAACCGGAAGTTCATATAACGCCTTTAAGTGGCACCGGAAGTGACGCAATCGTCACGCCTGATCCACCAGAAAGCCCAGGATGACGCAGAATGCTTCCGTCACGCGGTCACCATGGCAGCGTCACCAAGGAAACCGTTGCTAACGAGATATTTCGCGACCGGAAGGACGTCAAACAGCCACCGGAAGCGCCGGAAATGAGCTGTGACCGCCGCACCGCCTTATGGGTAATCCGGTGACGAATATGGCCGCCTTTCTATTTCCGAATCGCGGCCGACGCCATAATGCCTGCGACGTTTGACTCATCATAACCCGCTGTTTACCCGCTGAAAACACGAAGCGAAGCGCCCAGAATTATGTCTATATGTATGTATATATATAATATCCATGTATACACGGGTATATATGTATATATCTATATATGTATGTACGTATGTATATATATATATATATATATATATATATATATATATATATATATATATATATATATATATGAAATTAGATCACGCAAAACTATAATGATTTGTACTAATAATACTGTATCGTTAACTATACTGCAGAGAAGAGAACGGTCTCAAATATATATTAATTATACATTATAAAGATATGCAACGGATATATAGGCCTAAATAAATATTCATTCATATCGGAGATTTATATAGCGCCCCTTCAAGGTCATCTATAGCCTACACCCGGGAGCACTCCCAACTCAACCCCGGCTAAAAAGAACAGTCTTAAGGATGGCATAAAACGTGGTCGCAAGTGACGCAAGGACCACCAAGCGAAGAGCCACAGGAGACCCATTCCACATTGCATGGCTGCAGCCACAGAGAGCAGGGCGCTGTCTAATACAAGTCCGCAAGCGGGGGACAAGGAGCTATAAGCAAATTTATACAAAAGTTCTCTTGAAGTTGGTTAAAAATGAGTGTGTATACTAGAGAGTGACATGGGGAATTTCCCCGGAAAACCGCGGTAACCGCGGTAAATCCCGCGGTAATGGGGACAACAATTGCGGTATTACCGCGGTAATGGGGACAACAATTGCGGTAATACCGCGGTAATGGGGGTTTACTCTCGCGGTAATACCGCGGTAATGGGGAATGAGCCGGCAAGAAACCCGGTGATGTTAAGAACTTGAGAACTGATAAGGAGATTTTCTTATTTCCTGAAGCCTTCTAGTCAGAAATGGTCAAGACTTGGTTAATACAAACTGTCGATAAGATAATTACAGACTAATGAAGTCAATAGCCTACAAATAGCTTTGTAAGCCAAAATATGTTATTTTAAATTTTAATTGGTGTAAACTTTTGCGGGGAATGCCAACTAATTCCTGTGGGGATGGGGTGGGATGGGAGAAAAAATGCGGGGATGGGGCGGGGGTGGGGAAAAAACCCTGCGGGGATGGGCGGGGATGGGGAAGACTTTTGTTGGGGGGGGGATGGGGACGAGATTGTCTAACCATGTCACTCTCTAGTGTATAGCCTGTTTATAATAAAATATTATACATTAAATGTTGTTTTGATATAATTAATTAATTTTACATATAACTTTACACATGTATTTATATCTAACTTTCAAATTCCGCTTTTTAAATGTATACAACTATCTCATCTTTTTTCTCTGTCTGTGTCTCTCAGTCCTGTTTTCTCTCTGTCTCTCTCCCCCTCCCTTTCCATCTTCCCCTCCATCCCTTCTCCCCCTCCCTACTTGCCCCTCTCTCCCTCTCTGATGTCTTTTTTACGGCGGAAACAACTGGTGGAGACTATAGGAGGAAATATAAAAAACAGGTATACTGACGTGAGTCTACATGTCTACGTCTCTGTCTCTCTGTCCTCTGTCTTTGTCTCTGTGTATCTCTGTTATCTCTTTTGTCCCCCCCATCTATTCCTTTAAGGCAGAAACAGGTAGTGGAGAGGGGGGAGGCTGCTGGTATAAGCCGATCTATCAAGGATTCGGGAGGGAAGGGGGTTTAACGGTCACCGAAAAAACAGATATTGGGAAGCAGGAGTAGGGGGAAAAGAGAATGCGGGGGCGGGTCATCTGAGTTGCGATGGAAGATAGCGCTCAGTTTCCCCCCGATGGGATTGTTCTTCGCCCCCCGTTGTCTGCGATGCCATTGTTCTTTCCTGGCCCCGTCGCCAGGGGCCGCTTCTCGCACCTCCCGTCAAAGACAAAGGCGCCGCTTTGCACCCGGGATTAACCACCGACGGCTCACGAAGACCATACCTCGTCGAAGACCTGCCCTTCTAAAACAATACTTTTTTTAAAACCTTTCCCCGTCGAAGCCATACTGCGGAAGACTATACCCTTCTAAAACGACTAATCTCGTCTATATAAGACCATACCTCGGGAAGATACCTGTTCTAAAACCATATACTTCGTCGACGACAATATCAGTAATGCCATACCTGTTTTTAAAAACCCTTAATTTCGTCTAAGACCTACATCGTGTAAGACCATACCTACTCTAAAACCATCCCGTATATATTTTTATATATATATATATATATATATATATATGGGAAACCCGTGAGGCTGCCGATTATAATCGCTTTTTAACAAATTGTCACCAACTCTTTTTTTCTTTTGTGACCACCTCAAGAACTTTCCTTATCTCTACATATAAATTGTCAACGACTTCTAACTGTTTAAGAATTAAATTTACACAGTTCTTTGAATGTTTCTTTCTTTCTTCAAACACAGTTTAATAAAAAAAACTCAACTCTTGCCTTAAAACAACTGTACTACACTGTATTGTTCAAATTTACTGTCATCAGCAGTTTCTAAGTTTGGCGCGCTAACTGCACGTGTAAAACAATCTACCGTCAGCCAATGTTTAGGCTACTTTAGGCCAAGATTGACAGTGTCGCTTCGCAGCCACATGACTTCTTGCTTGTTGACAGCTGTAAATCGCATCAACAGTACATCACGTTAATACTTACGTCAAACTGTAATGTTATTATAATAATAAGTCATATTATTATCCTGATTATATCACTACTTTAAGAAATTCAAAGGTATAGTTACAACATGTTTAAGATACTAAGCTTAAAAGCCATTAGTCAAATGATAAGCATCTGAGGATAAATATCCATATACAGACTACAAGAAACTTACTGATTCCTTAAAATCTAGGCCTATTTAACCAAAGATGAGTTCCTAAACCATGCCATAAGATTACTTCTTAAACGTTTAAGGATAATTATCACAATGAATTTTAGATAATCACAAATTATAATATACAAACAAGACCTTAACATAAATCCCATAAAGTTTGTTTCTGTGCATGCTTCTAGCCCTCAACCCTTAGATCAATTTCACACGTCGGACTACTGTTAACTTTTTACAACCTTCAGTTGCATATGTCTCAGTAGGCCTATGCAATTCCATGAAAATTCGGTAATCTCACCTTTCTCTTCGACTGTGATGGCAGACGTAATCACGGCTGAACAGAAATCTCGCGTATTTCCCATCCGCCAGTTTCCTTTGACCAGCACGAGATACCCAATTCGTGCTCGTTCTCACTTTAAAGTAAGAAAGCCATTGTATGGCTTCAGACTCCGACGCCAAAGATGCACGAATAATAAACTTGCAGCTTAGCGCATCTCCACCAGGAGCTAAATCCGTCACCTCGACCACCTCACTCTCAAAACAACAATCGCCGAATAAATTCTCAATGGCAGCTGCCATCTTATTTAGCTTGTAAACAATCAATTTCAAAGAGCGTTTAAAATAGGTCAGGTCACGATGAATTGTCGATAGAGTCACGTGACAACTTCAACCAATGGGAGGCGAGTTTTGAAGCTATAGTGGTTCTCTGTATACACATAGGGCAATTATGCAGCCCGGTGTGTACATGACGTCTTAACACATCATAATGGCAGCGTAAGGGTTAAACAATCAACGGCGATGTATTCTTGCATACATATCTAACATAGTATATTGACAGTTGTTTAAACAGAATGGACAAATGTACTTTGTTATATTCTGCGAGTAACCTTAACATGGCAGACAGCGCATCCTAAATTTGCATATAGGAAAGGGAGGAGGGGGAGGGAGAAGGCAAGGGGAGAGGGAAGAGGAGGGGAAGAAGAAGGGGTCACCACCATTTTATGGGGCAAAGTTACGCCCTTGGTCTTCCTCATCATGGACTTTATGATAACGGTCATCATAAGAAGTCATTCACATTAGATTAGACACTGTCTTCCTTTAGGCTGACACTCACGCACTGTACTAAGCACAGGCCATTCATTTGCCATCCTATTCGTTTTCCTAGGTTTCCCTGTAAGTCTGTTCAAGTGCTTTTTATTCTACCAGCAAACGCACAGTAACTTAACATAAAAATAAATAATACAAACATTTATGCAAAGTCATATAACATTCTCATAATAAAACTTCTTTTGCAAAGGCATCAATTCTAGGTAGAATCTGTAAAATCTGTAACTCTGTTAATGGCCAATCCTCTATAATCAATGTCTAATTAAATAATTGTTGTTTTTGCTACACTTCTTGTTGTTGGCTAGTACTCATCCACAGTAACTATAGGGTCCCACCCTCTGGAAGGATCTACCTCATGTTGGCAACTATAGTCCTACTACCATTAATAGCCTACTGTTCTTCACTCTACGCTGAAAAATGCCCTGTTCCAGTCTGTTTAAGGTTATTAATATCAGCCCCGCCTCAGTGTGTAGGCCTACATCAGAACTTTGTAGGGTAAATATTACCAGATTACAGCTGCATTGTAGCATTGTAACTCGATATAAAAATGTAAACTACTGTTTCTTTCAGCTAACCTTGTTGTCCTGAGCCGGGCGAGGGTCCGGCGGGGAACGATCGAGGGCCAAGACAGGAGAGAAGAGAACGAAGCATCTCGACCATACAATTATCAGAAATTTAATCAAATCGCAACAAGTTTAAACTAGTCTTGTCTAACCAGAAATCAGACAAAAGCACGAATGAGGATTTGTAACGTTAAAGACAATGGGTCGGAATTTATTAGATGACGTCAGCCATTATTTGACGTCATCAAGAATTCGCTCAGATTTGCGCTCAATGCTCATTACATGGAGGCCTATATAGTAGGCCTATATAGGATCCTATTAGTAATAATTATAAGTATAAACATAATAATATTATATGCCTAAATCTAGTGGCAGCTTATTATTATTATTATTATTATTATTATTATTATTATTATTATTATTATTATTATTATTATTATTATCATCATCATCATCGTCATCGTCATCATCATCATCATTATTATTTGCCACTGGCCACGCGTTTTCCATTTCGTATACGAGAGTTGCAAAATGCTGTTTGCTTGGGACGCCACTGTTATTCATACTGTGGCAGAATATCTTATGCTTATGCTGGCCTGTTCTAAGCTAGGCTAGGCCTATATATTTATATATAGGCTATCCTGTGCAGCATGGGATTATAATTATAATTATAGGCTATGGTATACGCTGAGCTATGCTATCCCAGACCTATGCTATACGTACTGCGTCATTCTATCCTAACCCCTATCCTAATTACGGCCCCACGTTTTGAGGTCCCCCAACTATCAGGAAATATAAAATCAGATTGTACCAAGGTCCTAATTGACAAAATGACAATGGTAAATGCATGTGTTATTATTTAGCCAATATTTCATTAGAAAAAATCGCTTGTGTACGGATTGAACTCTGTGCACAAAGACATATTTTTGCATGGCTTTGCGGTTAGGGCCCCCGGATGTCTTAACCCGGCTCTTGGCTTAGGGCCCCGAAAGTCTTAATCCGGCCCTGCCTACTTCTAACCATTCGTTAGATAGGGTGCGATAAGTCAGCATTCCTAAAGGGGCCGTCCATAAATGACGTCACGCACCTACGGGGAGAGGGGGTCGGAAATTTGTGACGATGTGTGACATGGGGGTGGGGGTCTGAGCGGTGTGACGTCACACCAGGTCTATGTAATTAAATTTAACAATTAACAACAATTTAATTTTAACAATGACAGCACTAATTGTGAGTATTAAATTTTCATTATTTTTTATTATTTAAATGTATACGGGCACCATTATTAATAATTTTCTAATTATTTCAATATTTGGTCACCGTTAGATTTTAAAATATGCATGTTTTCCACTATTTGTTCCACGAAAGAGCATTTTGCTTCACCATGGAAATTGGGTTTTAGGGGGGATCAGAGCTTTGTGACGTCATTTCTCAAGGGGTCTTACTTTTTGTGACGAAGTGTGACGAGGGGGGGGGGTTCAAAATCGGCTAAAATTGCGTGACGTCATTTATGGACGGCCCCTAAGCCAGTCCAGCGTAGTCGGACGCATGCCAGCCAGAGCAGTATAAAATATACACGGCTCTGGTGCCAGCCACTAGGGGTCGACATCTTTCTCTGACTCCCTCCCCCTTCCTGCCATTATTACGTGAGCTCCGGCGTGCACGGACGATTGGAGGTAGGGATGGATGGACTGAGGGAGGGAGGTAACGAGGTAGGGACGAAGGGAGGGAGAGATGGTCGGACGATTGGAGGTCGGGCTGGAGGCAGGTATAGAGGGACACACGGAGGAAGAGAGAGGGAGGGAGAGGACTGGGGAGGAAGGGACGGAAGGGATGAACAATGGGATTGATCATGGAAGGAAGGAATGGACGGACGACCGGCCGGAGGGAGGGAGGCAAGCAGGGAGGGACGGAGAGGAAGTGGCGTCACTCCGGTCAGTGCAGTCATTATTTAATATCACGGACGGATAGAATTCTGCGTGGCTAAGACTTCACTCAAAGTCATGTCTTCTGCAGCTATCATCATTCCATCGCACTTTCTGTTCAACCAAACATCATAAAATTCATAATATTATCAACTTTCACTATCTTCCAGAAAAATTGTCAATTTTGTACAGATATGTGTAAAATCCCTGAGGAAGCAAATGCTTCCACTCCCCTTGCTCCTCTCTGCAGACGTCCATGGCGTTATCATAAAACATGACGAACTCGAAGAATCATACTAGGCAACCTTAGTTAGCAAAGAATGTGTGCTGCAAGAATCGATTAGAGACAGTGGAACCATCCAAATATAAGATTGTTTCTGGAAGAGAAATACATGTACAGTGGAAATTTCATCCTTCTTGTGCTTCGGAAGCGACAGTTATGTTCAAAAGACAAACACGGACAATCAGGAAGGTGCTTAATACTGCTGATTGAGCTGATTCAGAATTGCAGATCGGTCGACCGATCTAGTGGTCAGATGTTACTTGCAGATACGTGGAAGGATAAATAAAATACAGCCCGTAAAAAACAAAGTTTTTTTACTAATATCCATCTACTATCCTATAATGCGTCTTACGAAGCAGTTACCTCTACAAATATATAGTCCGCGTTCATTTTACGTCATAGCGTGCGTTTAATCAGGCAGCGCGCCGTTTTTGTTGCGGCCAATGACAACGCTGCGTATCGGACAAGTTGATTCCCCGATTCGAAAAGTTGAGTCCCCGATTCTATAAGCTTGCCTTTTTTGGGGAGCTGAAATTTTTATAGAATGAAGTGTCTGCAAGGGCGAGTCTATCTGCCAAGTTTCAGGACGATTGAATGATTGTAAGTGATCGAATTAGTCGTCGCAAGATTTGACTTTTTAGCCTGTGGCTCAAGCAAGATTTCCGTAAGTTAAAGTAGATGGATAATAAAATACAGCCCGTAAAAACAAAGTTTTTACTATATCCATCTAGTATCCTATAACGTGTACTCTGAAAATAATCCGCGTTCATTTTACGACATAGCATGCGTTTAATGAGGCAGCGCGCCCGTTTTTGTTGCGGCCAATGGCAACGCTGGCCAATGGCAACGCTGCGTATCGGAAAAGGGATTCCCCGATTCGAAAAGTTGAGTCCCCGATTCTATAAGCTAGCCTTTTGGGGAGCTGAAATTTTTATAGAATGAAGTGTCTGCGAGGGCGAGTCTATCTGCCAAGTTTCATGACGATTGAATGATTGTAAGTGATCGAATTAGTCGTCGCAAGATTTGACTTTTTAGCCTGTGGCTCAAGCAATCAAGCAAGCAAGCAAGCAAGATTTCCGTAAGTTAAACTAGATGGATAAAAAAATGACAATGGTGCTCTACAATGTCGATACAAAAGAAGAGGGCAGAGACCGCCATCTACATCATAAGCCTAGCATAGAGACCAACAGGACAGAAAATGAATGACAGGGAAATTAGCACAAATCAGAGAAGGAAGAGAACTTCTCCAAGCTGTTCATAGCAATAGGAATCCTGCCTGTCCTCCTGCAAAATTTGCAGGGACTAGGCCTATCTGGCTTGCAGCATATCCGTTTCAGAACTCACAGTATCAGAAGAGTCCACAATAGGTAAATGATGATGGACAAAGTACCCGATTGCCAACAGCAGGAATGAAAAGATCAAGTGCAGATGAATGATCGTCAAAAGCATCATCGCAAAGGATGAATTCATTCAAAAAGTCCCTTACAAAAGGCCTTTTCTTCTAAGCAAAATTATCATAAAACCTGGACTAAACATGAGAAAACCACTGGACTTAGCAAATGACAGAAAAATTTAGATAATTTATTCACCCCATAGCAACCAAATGACTGGGGTCAGGAAACGATAATAAAGTCTAGATGAGATGTGCACAATGATTGGAAAAGAATCACCATGCTGTAGCTGGAGAAAGGAAATGACCAACAAATTACGGAATAAGCTGAGATGTGCAGTTACGGTAATAACTGGAGTATAATGTAATGACAAAGCCTTGATTAAATGTGTAGTCAGGATTCTCCCTCAGATAATTAAACTAAAACTGTAAACACATGAGATGCATCACTGGCAATTGCAGAGAACCAGTAGCCTAGAAAACCTGAAGAGATGCTGAACAGATACCATTCAATAGCACCACAAAAATATTTGAATTGATATTTTAATTGCTTCTGTTTATAAAATTCTTTATTTGTAGCCTCTGTCTTTGCTTGATAACGGGATGTTCCCTACAAATAAAAACAATACATACATTAAGTTATCTACCAATCAAATCATGATATTAATGAGTGCCACAGATGTTATAACACCTGCAACACGAATTATGTGAACCACCAAAGCGCAATAAATGAGCATTCATTAACATTCTGGACCCTTCAACTGCAATCCACAATTAATACCTAATTAGGCAGGGTTCAGAAGTTCAGACATGATATCAAATGGAAAACCTTTCAAGCTTTCATAAATAAACGATGATTGTCTCACACAGGCTGCATGCCAAACACTTGGCCCACAAACTGATGTATTTGATGTTTCATGGTTAACATAATAATTGCAAATATATCTCATCAATTATTTTCTACATTTATAAACAGATATACTGTAAAATTACTTTGCATAATTTAGTTTTCTGCTCTAAATATTTAAATCAGGCCTAACTAGACATGAACTAAAGTCCTTCTGGTTCATTTTGACTAACCATATCTACATGCAGGATCATCTTAAATGTAACCATACTGTTATTAGTTGTAAGAAATGCGACATAAGAGTTTTAGGCTGAAAAGTTCGTTTTAGAAAACTGGGACATGTGTTATTTGTCTGCAGTTTCTGTGGCCAACCAACAGAGCACAGGATGCAACCATGCATTAGCTTTATGGCATAATACACCAAACGAGGCATGAAGCAGTCAATGAAGAAAAATTTGTCACAAGACATCATTAACAATTAACATGGGGCTTGGCAATTTCAATGACATAAAGCCCAATATCAGTGACCACTTGAAGCAAAATGCTTCCCTCTTAATGTGAACAACTGTTAACAAGTCCAATATCACACCAAACTTTCCTTAGGAGCTTTGTTGTATATACCGATACATGTACAACAGTATCACGAGCGTGGATCCCATATTTAAATCAGTCTTGGAACATGACATCCTTGCAATATGACCATTTTATATAATATAGCAGCGCACCTGACATAGGTAACTTTATAAAGAGGTTCCAGCATATATTCACAATTAAAACATTTGAATTTTTTTACTTCGAATAAGAGAATTTTTATTATTGATAAACACAATGGTGATTACTATATATCAACATTTCTTAAACTTTTCAGTTAGATTTGAAGTATTTGTGCAATATATCCTTTTGCATGTCATTAGACTCACTCAACAGTGTCTTCTCAGCGGGCAAACCAACAACTATGGTTACGCACAACAAACCACAAAAGTGGCATCAGTTGTTGGGCCATTGTGCAACACTGTAGGACCACACAACAAAAGACTGGATCATAACCACAAGTATTCAAATTCAATACTGCACTTACCTGGTGGAGCGACATAATACTCTTCTACGACTTTTTCTGCAATTTTTAAGAGATCATCTCGGCACTTCCCTTCAATGACTTCATCTTCACGGAGATAAAGAGCTCTGTCAAATCAAAGCCATTATTCATTAAACTAACAACTCCACAGTTTCCACCAAATGGCTTATTTGCTGGTTAGCCAAAAAATTAGCACTATCTAATTGCATTACACCTGTTTACCAGATTTATCCCTACCCTAATTCATCACAATCGGGCAGCACAAATATAATGAAACACAAATACAGAAAAGAAAAAATACTGTTAAATATACACTAAATACTAAGAAAGAAATAAGCAGTTCAACTACTGAAAACTAAATATCTTCATAAACATTTGTGTGGAAGTCATGCGACTATTTTGCAATGCGTTATGGTTCTCACACATTATCATTTTCCGTTGCTGTGCAAGTAATGCATACAACAATTGACACGATCGATCATGACATCTTGCCAGATATTTAAAAACTATTAATTATTCACTTCTTCTTTTTATCTGGCAATACGACTATCTGTAATGGGTTGCGGTGTGTCAACCTAGTGATTCAATATTAAACGAATATATATATCTTGATTATGCCTCTGGACTCTTGTTCGACGACCTCTGGACTTAGTTTGTTCATTCCTAGATGTGTAGACAATGATGGTGACCATTTACTCTTGTTTACTATTTAAACGGCTTTCAAAATACTTCAGACCATCACTCTAGAATAGGCTGTCATGCAACATGCAGGCTTCTTCTTTCTCTCTGCCTCTATTTTTCCAGCAAGTCACGGCCATTGTTTTTTGATTGTGGGCTTATGTTGTCATGTCCGGAGCACATCTGAGGAGTTTTCATTATATAGATGTGCAATTATGATAAGTATTTTTTTACAAAATTCTATTATAAACCAAATTTACGAACTTTGCCAACACACAGTTCAACACTTTAGTCTGAATTGCAGAAATAATTGTTTCAGAGGTGAAATGAAGCACATCGAAATAAATAATTATGGCATTTAATTTAAATTGAATTTTAGACCATGTACCAAGATAAAAAAATTATTTTGAATTTGATTTGAAGCATTCCTCTCAGCTTGAGACATGTCTTGCAATAATCCAGAAACTGTGATTTATATTAAAATATAAGTTCAGTCAGTGATGATAACTTTAATCATCATAAAGAGTAGTATAGGTACTGATGTGACAACCTGTCCTCAAGCACTGAAGACAATGGCTCGACACCTGTTGTGTCGACAAGCAGCAACTGGTCAGCAAAGCGGACAGCTTTTGATATTCGGTCAACAGCCTCTTGATTGCCAAAGTCGACCAGTGCCAGCCTTTCTAGGTGGTCAATCATTTCTGTAGCAAATGTCTGAGGCTACAAGCCAACATAAAAACAAATACTAAACAGCGCAAATAAACAGAAACAGAACACCATTTAACTAGTTTACTAAGGTAATAAGAAATTATATAAATTCAACACAATTCTGTTGTCAGTTAAAAGACTGGTTTGGAAATAGCAAATCAGTATCAAAATTGCCATTTTCTGTTTGTGACAACTTTTCCTTATTGATAATAAGTTCTTTGCTAAGTGAAATGACACTCATTTCGTAAAACGTATGTTGACCTAAACATTGAAATAAATGTTTGAGCAATCGGGCACATCAGCAAGTTCAGAAGCTGAAATTAAAAGCCGCAAAGGAGCAAAAACTACTGAGTCATAAACTGTTTAACAGAAACAATAAAAAGTGCTGCATAAGTTAGTAACTGATGTTGATGTTTCAACTAGCTGTGAAATTTGCTCACTATTTACACCAATAACAAAATCAGCAATAAGCAGCTTACAGGTGGTAAGACGCTTTCATCCACTATCTTCCAAGTAGGATGCGGTGGCACCTGTTGAACAAAATGAAATAGGGCAAAACAGTATTACAATGGAAGTTCATGCTTCCATAATCTTCTTTATCCTCTTCTTATTCTCCTACTTCTTTGAATACTCTGCACTGGGACAGATCCAAACCTCCAATTACATTGCTCTTCGTGGTTCTGGACCTCTTCCTTCACCTGGATGCATTCATCCATCATCATTATATGTAAAGCGCCGTTTGCCAGCGTTTAATAAAGAACACACTTACTTACTTATTTTCATTCAATTTTCAAGCTTGGCGAGTAAGAAAAACAATTTAAACAATATAGTACAGCATAAAATCTATTTAAATTCGTTTATCATTATTCCAGTATAATGCCATCCACACGAAGCAATGCCGGACGCAGAAAGGCGAATAAAGCGCTATAACAAATTTGCACATTTAACAGCACTTACTTACTTCACTGATATTAAGTCAAAAATTACCTTTTGGCTAAAACATCTGAATAGTTGGCATCGTAGAACTACGGAGCGTATAATCATTTTCGAGACAGGAAAAACCCTCATCGCTCAAAAAATATTTTTTAATCCTTAAAACCACTTTTATTGAAGATTTCCCGATCCTTCAGACATGTAAGTCTGCACGAGTTCCAAATTATAGCGCTATAATTATTAACAAGTAAGTAGGTAAGCAAATCTGATTTAGTCACGCTTTGACTGACAATTATTAACTAATTACTCATACGCCCTACAACTACAAGCTTGTGTGGTTCCCTCATTCTTAATTAGAAATATCGAAGCTTTAAAAACTGTGGTTTACAAAATGTACAAGTGGTGGTGATAGCTTAAAATCTGATATCATCGGTCTGCTCTCAACCTCATCTACCTCCTCATGTATTTCTTGGTTGAAGATGGCGGCGTGGAAGCGGCAGCACGAGGTTTTAGAGATTGACGAAATTCAGTCGAAAAAGTTTAAGGCAGACAGTTTAGATACAAATTTAGACAACTTTCTGTGTTGGTGTAAGTGTGGAGGGTTAAGTCTAAATGAAAAGGTGATTATTCAAGTTTGAGAATTTATTAAAATATAGATGTTTAATCGGGTCAGCTGCGATCTAGTAGTCTATGGGTGCTACTCAGTCTGCCAGGCAGCGTATCCCATGTGTTGGTATGATTTGTATGTCATGTCCTGGCGATCACCTCGTGCTATTATTCAGCCTATCCCATTCGTTGATACTGGCTTCCCGTCAGCTCTCCTAGTAGGCTGCGTCGACCGGTTGCTTGGTTTAGGACTCGCTCGTCTTGGATGCTTGATTAGGCTACCTGTTTCCATAATTATGTCTCCGTATCTGTCGAAGTGTGTGTGTGTATGTCTGTGTGTTTCTATGGTCCTCTGTCAGTGTGTCCTTGTCAGTCTCCGTCCTTGTTTGCTCGTGTGAGGTCTATTTTCCAGACTCTGGGGCATCTCTTTCCTGGATGCTCCGGACTCTGGCTTGTAGGTTGATCGGTCACCTTCTTCCCTGTTCGAAGAATCTGAATGTATTCCTCGGTAAATTGGGCTGACTGTTCGACTTTCTGCATTGCCTTGGCCTACATTACACCCTGATATATCGTAATCGTAAACTCGAGATTTCAAGAGCGCCCACAAAAGCGAAGTTGCGGGAACCAGCTTATTCACAGGCGCAATATATATTTTACTTTATTTATTGTGACTTTTGTACCTAGATGCTGATTGATCAAAAATAAATTTAATAAAATGAATAAAGTTTTAATTGAAATAAAATACATTCTGATATAAGCATCTTCTGAAACAAGAATTACCAATTATATAATGTGGAAACCGAAGAAATGCTGAGCTGTACAAAGTGTACATGGACTGAAATATTCGTAGTTAAGTGAGGCTTTTTAAAAAATGTTTGGAATTATGATTTAGAAGTGATGATAACATTAACATTGGCTTTTCACCACTAATTACACCATATGGAGTTCAACAAGTGAAATACACTTGTCCTTGCCAAGCAATCATTGTGGTAAAGAGAAGGGGTTGTTGATTTCAGAAATTATGTTTCTCGTATTTGGAATCATCTACCACTGATTTGCCAACTCGTTACCATCATTTAGGTCACTAATTTACTCTGGCTTTTACATGACTCCATCTTGTAGCATAATAAATGCATGCCTTAAATCAATGAATAAACAAAAGATACATTAGATCTTGGAAGAGCTTTGGATGATTGTTGAGAGAGAGAAAGAGAGACACAAGACTTGTGCCATGTATAATTAATATTATTCCATGCTTGTATGCTGTAACTGCTCAGGTGACTGTAAGCCGAGATGGTTCATGTGCCCAGTATGGCATGATAGCTGTCGACGATATTGAATCTGGGACGACTCTTTTTGAGATACCTCGGCCAATGCTACTGTCCTCTGAAACATCTGAAATAGCCAAACTTTTACAGGAGGGTAAATATGCAGAATGATTTTACCTGGTAGCAAATAATGAAATAATTATTTTGTTGTTAAATAAAGGAATTATAAATGATAAATTATGTTCTGTAATAGTTTTTTATTAAATGAAAGCAAATGAAAAACCAAGTATCTTGAGAAGAATTTAAAATACTTGGTCTTAGACGATGATGAATTGAGAGTTAATTAGGATATCTTATATACCTTATGAAGCTTGGATCAGGGTCTTAAAACATAGTAGCAGTGCTGGCAAAGAGGAATCAAGTTGGTTCCGCATGTTTATTTGATCATCCTTACATTGTTACTTTTAATTTTATTTACATAAGCTATTTTTCGGCTATGTAATATGTTATCTTTTAGGTGATATGAACAACTAAACTAACCCCATTAAGAGCTTTATTTAATAGTTGAAAACTGGTACTTTTGAGAAGATGTTTAGGAAGGATTAGATAGATATCACAATGATTGCTGAAACTGACTGCCAGCATTGAAATTTTTTTATGAATGATAAATAATGGAAAATTAATGTTGTTTCATGTGATTCAGAAAGCAACAAAATTGAGAGCAGAAGTGGATGGATTCCTTTGCTGCTGTCTCTTATGCATGAATTTACAAGTGAAAAGTCAAGATGGCAGCACTATCTTCATCTTGTGCCTGATTTTCAGGAGCTTGATCTCCCAATGTTCTGGAACAAGTGAGGCCTTAAAATCTTTTGTAAATATATATATACAGTTCCTGTGTGAACATGATTATACCAATAGCTGCTTTACTTAATTCCTGAAGCTATTTAAGCTGTCTAATATTTCCTGTGCAGTCATAATTTTGCCATAGTCTGTTGTGCTCTTCTAAGTTTGAATGGAAGAAGGTTTTCAAAGAAAGTTGTATTCGATATAAATATAGTGTGCTTACTTCCTTAAGCTATATTATCTTTTTATGTGTACAAACTGCACATCACATACTTTTCATCATTTAATTAATTATACATTGTGCAGTACAATGTAAAGAAGTTTTATCAAAAGATGTTATGGTGACAAAAAGCATAACAGAATGGCTCTGCTGAGTTAAATTCAAGTGAGGAGAAGAGTAGCCCTAGGCATGAGGTGTTAGCAACTAGAGTTTGTTTACCTTGGCATGTGAGGGCTGGTGGCCAGTCCTCTTCCTTGCCAACTGGTCTTTCTATTAATTGCGCCTTTAAAACTATACTTAGTAGAGCAGATTCGTGTGTGTGTCTTGACTCTCTTGAGTGTATTTCAGCTCTTTACAGATGAGCGATTGAGTGTGTACTAAACGCTACTGGAAAAACAATATTTCTTGTCATTAAAAGATTAAATTCAGATTACTTCAAGTTGTTGTTCTCTGAAAATAAATGGTTTTATCAATCATTTATATTTCATCTATTCGAGTAAACAGACTTGGTCAATTAGAAAGTATAGAGCAACACTTTTATAAATACCAGTGTCATTATTTTAAACAAGTACTCGTATAAAGCTTCAAAGTTTGTAAGTTCTAGGTACATGTAGTTAGATGCATCTCAGTGTTGTATGTCTTTCCATTTTATAATATAAGACACAGTCAGTTATTAATCACTTTCCATTTTCTTTCCTTTTAAATGTTGGAATGTAATTAGAATGTAATAGAAATGCTTGATCTTTATTGTAGAGGCCATCTTGATTCTGAACTCAAGGGAACTGGCGTGTGTGAAGCTGTAAAAAGAGACTTCGAATCAATGAAACAGGAATTTGAAAACATTGTTCTTCCATTTATTAAAAGACACAGTGAGCTTTTTAAGTACGTGTGTTGCTGAATAATAGTTGAATTTCACAAACTGATTTATTTTTAAATAAAAAACAGCACAGTGTTGAAGGAAATACCATACAGAAGTACCACTCTGATTTGTGATTGGAGGTTACAAATGTGATGTTTGGCTTGAAATTGAATACACAAAACCCTGTCTTCTTCAGCTTATCAAATAGTAGGAGGGTAAAATCTCTTGGAGCAGAGTGTTGGTTAGTAAGGGTTTGTGGCAGAGTATTGGTATTGTTGCTGTCCTAACTTCTGCAATTAACAGATCGTGTGCATCACCAGAATAAAGAAAAGCTAGATTATTATGATTTGATGTTTATGAAACGACATTTGCTTATAAATCGAAAAGAAATAGAATGATACTAATTTAATTATTTGCGATATTCATTTATGTATTCCTCTTTGTTTGTGTAGCAAAATGCTAACTGACCAGATTAAAAAAGTATTTTTAGAGTTTTTTATCAAGTATCTTGCAATGCATTGAACGAATTCAGATGTTAGCAAAATGAGAGCAATCTGTACACAACTGGAATTTTTTATTGCACCACTTCTTTTGGCACAATCATTTTGATTTTCATTGTGCTTGATGTTAGTATGTTATCATTTCTTCAAGTTAACTGTTGAAATGATTATTTTAAAATACTTTTCATAGATGTGATTTCTTTTTATTACTGTAAATATAGTAGCATTTTGTGTTTTGAAGGCCTGCCTGTGAAGACTTTGAGTTCTACAAAAAGATGGTGGCATTTGTGATGGCATACAGTTTTACAGAGCCAGATGATGAAGAGGATGATGACAGTGATGAGGATGGGAATGTTAGCAAAATGAGAGCAAAGAAAATGCCAATGATGGTACCAATGGCAGACATCTTGAATCATGTGGCCCATAATAATGCTCATCTTGACTTTGGAAAAGACAGTCTGAAAATGGTTGCTACAAAAGCAATCAAGAAAGTAAGGTTTGAGTTCTTCACTAAATAATTTTTGTCATATCTTGAACCATTTAACAACCCTGTTGATCAGTGTGAATGCAAGATTACACTGATTAGTAAGCAAGTTTAAAGTTTTGTATTTTTGGCGTAACATTGATGAGTCATCGCATCGGGTTGTTAACTTTTGTGATTGGCTTGTGGGTTTCCTGCACTAAGATTGAAAATTTCATGACATCATTGAGTTTATTTCTTTGTGCATATTACTTAGTTGTGGTTACTGGATGCATCTAGCTTGCCCTTCATCAAATGCCTACAGGGCTTGTATAATGTCGACTGGCGCACAATTTAGCACATGGGCGCTCACACAGGAAATGATGAAGTGTTGAGTTATGGACTAGTTGAGACCTGTCTGAACCCCTCACAGTGGGAAAGAGCAAATAAATAACAGTCACAGTTGCATTGTGAAGAAAACACGAAAAGATTTGTGGCAATAGTCTGTAATATACTCAATAATAAGAGTTACAAATATCATTGTTAGATTCATACATTTACAGAACTTTGTCAGAGACTGAGCTGATCTTGTCACTGAAGTGTTTATTTTAATAATTATACTTAAAAAGTTAAATACTGGGTGATTTACTCGAGTTAAGACAATGTTACAAATCAGGCGATTCTACATTTTGAAGTCAAATCAATTGACTACTTTGTATGTTGTCAACTGATGCACCAAAATAACAGCTCATGGGCCTTGCAGTCTGTGAGGTTGTTTCATGCAGTCTGTTTCATGGGCTTTCATATCACAGGCAAATGCACACAGTTCTTATCTCTTCTTTGGAAGAACTTATAATTCAGTTTGTTAGTATGAATTTAGGTTGAATAGAAGTCAGTTAGAAAAGGTATTGCTATTTATCCCCAGAAGCTGTTGTAGTAATGTCTACCGTGCTTCCAGGCGCTGGGCACTCCTATTTTACGGAATAGAAGTTGGAGTCAAAGGTTTAACTAATTGCAAAAAGACTTGCATAGCATAGCTCTTTGTCTTACCAGAAATCTCAATAAATAAAGCCGATTTGTTTTTGTTTTTGATTACCAGTAGGGCTGTTAACGATTAAAAAATTTTTAATACAGTAGTTAACTATTGAAGAATTAACGATTAATTAATCGTTAACTTCCGCAGCCATAAATTAAATGTATTCCCCAATAAGTAATGACAAATACAAAATTAACATTAATTAATTTGTATTCAATTAATTTGTATTCATTGTTTATTATTCCTTCAATAATATTATTAAAATTTATTGCTAGTTAGTAGCTACTTAATAGTTATTTGTTCATAATTATTAGTAGTCTTGTTTACATTTTTCAGTTCAAATGTCTTCCTTCAGCCACAAGAGCTATTATACCGGGGCACCTTTTTGAATATAATAAGCGGTATTCGATTCATTGTTAAAAATAAATTTCATTGGTAAAATTAATTAACGATTAATCGATTAATTAATCGTTAACTTCCGCAGCCCTAATTACCAGTAATTTAATATGTAATGACCACTAATGCTTTCCTTCAGGGTTCAGAGGTATTCAATACATATGGAGAACTTCCAAACTGGCAGCTCTTACAAATGTACGGTTTTGCTGAAGCCTTTCCAAACAACATTTATGATGCTGTGAGTATTGAATTCGACAATAGCAGAGCATTCCATAACAGCTGTTCAGAATGTCTTAGATTTAATTGGTCAAATAATAATAAGATTTGAAATGCCGTAATTCTGTTTGTTTGCAGTTCTTTATAATTGATTCTTCTGATTCTTGACAATTCAGATTAGTTTCTGCTTTAATTAGTTTTTTGCTTTAATTAGTTTTCTGTGTAGCTGTAAACTGCTGAGCGTGCACTGTCAAATCAAGTGCAGAATTCAAGATGAGTCTTGATGAGAGGAGATTAGATTTAGGAGAGTATGGGGCTATACATTTAGTATGTACACAGAACTCCAGAAAAATTGATTAATTTAGTAGTTTATTGGAATGTAGATCTATAGATTATTTATTGTTAATAATTTTGATTCTTGTAAATAATTTGGTTTGTTATTGTTGGTTTTGTCCAACTGCCTGTGCCACAGTGCATACAAAATCAATTTATATTGTTGACCAGTGCGTAGTGTAGCAGCTGGCTTTATCATTCTGTCAACTTCCCTCACGTTGTCTTCTGTATGTCTGTCCACCATATTGGGATGTCCTTGCCAGCAACTTACCTTTTCTGAGCACCTGAATCTCTGATGTCGTGCTTTTTTTGTAAGTTGTGAAATTTGTCGGTTATTTCCTGTATGCTTTCACCAAATGCTGTACTTGCTCTTGTTCATGCACTTGTTAGTTAGTCCGTGTAGCAGGATTGACTGCTGCAGTGCCATCTAAATGGGCCTTCCTTTGGGGTGCAGTGGACAGCTTGAATGCATGCTGTGTGCAGCTGCTAGGCTTGTTAGTAGCATATCAATATTTGATCATGTCTTTTGTTATAGGCAGGATGTACTTCATTGGCTGCCACAACCCCATTACGTTGAGTTTAAGATATCGGTCTTGGTCTGGTGGTGCCAGTTTGGGAATGCCTCTGGCTACTTACAGGAGCTTTGCTGTGGGGCCGACCTTCTTTCAGACGTGCATGTTCTTTTAACCAGGGCTCTGCATGCACTTTACAATCATTTGAAAACTGTTCTCTTTCGGCAGGGTTGGGCTGAGAGAATCTCTGAGTAGGTATTTTTATAGAGACATTATGTATGCTGCGAATGAGTGAATGAATATTACCTTTTTTGTAAAGTTTAATTTTGTCGGTAACTTGAACTGTTTTTTGCCCAGGTGGATCTACCTTTGGATAAAATTTATGCAGCTCTTACTGATGGAATGGGGCAGCCTGAGAAAGAACTAGCACAGCGCAAATGGAAGTTTCTCAAGGATATGGTATGCTTTATTTGGCTTTTGTCATGTCATGGAGCCACACTTTATTTTGTTGATGTTTAGTAACATATTTCCAGGTCCAGGTTTAACTGCTGGAAAGCATCAGCTCAGCCTCTAGCAGGAGCATGGATATGTAGTTGTATCCTTTTAAGGCTCCTTTTAAAGCTGGTAAGCAGTTACTCGGAAGAATTCCAGTTTGAAGAATTTCTGTGTGCTCTGATTAGATCTTGAGAGTTTGAACATTGTTGCCAGATCTTCTTATCTTTGATGTCCCGTGTCTCAATTTGATGTCTGTGTGAATAATAATTTTCCTGTTGTTATTTTAGCTGGTATGTCTTTATGTATTTTTAGGGTTGTGTTACAGATAATGGTGCTTATGTTCTTGGAGTTGAGGGTGTCCTAACCGAGGATGAAATGTATCAGATGCTGAAAGTAAGGATTTTATGTGGATTTTATAATGAAGTCTCAATAGTTCATAGCTTTGCCTTAGTGATAAGGATTTTGGATTTCCGATTTCAGTGCTCTCCTTTGAAATCTAAAGAATTTAAAATTCTGTATTTTGTAAAACAATATAAATGCATGGCTAAGCAGCTCCTGATTAGGCAAGTTCTTTAAATCTTGTTTGTTCATCTCAGTCATTTGGTCCACACAGTATTACGATTTGCCAGTTTAAATAACCTTTTGCAGGTCAGAATAGATTTTAAATCTGTGCAGGAATGCAGTCTTGCCAGTATACTAGTTTGTGTCACATTATATAGTGCAACTGATTTAACACATTACTTTCACCGAGGAATTTCAGTATTACCGAGTGTTTTTCTCTTGTGGGCAACTAGGTGATGTTGATGGATGAAAAAGCTTTTGGTGTCCATAAAGAGAAGGAGGGATGGAGTGATGCAGAAGATGAAGATAATGAAACTTCCGAATCTTTATCATTTGGTAAAGAATGTAAAAATTTCCTTTTGTTGATTTTCATGACATGATCTGCTTTTCTATTTGAGATCAAGAAGTATCTGTTTATTTATGCACAACTTTTATCAATAATGGGCACCAACTACTTTTACAATGGTTCAACTACAACTATTTGACTACTAGTGAAGTGTTTTCACTACTCATTAGTAACTACTTTTAAAAAGGCAGTCAGCTACAATTTAAACTACTTTTGTAACTACTCCTGCTATGGTATGACATTTTCTGTCTAATTTTATAGCCACATCTGTTCATCAAAATGTGGCTTTGTAACCGTGATGAACTACTAAACTATTAAACTATACTTATAAAAATGGACTTTGACATACTCCATGGACTTGGAGGTGTTGTGCTATTTTGTCGATGAAGTAAAGATGCAGTTAAGATATATATACTTACTAGTTGGCATGTTGAACAGCTTATGTTATTAAATTTTGTTAATCCATGTAGATAAAAGAAAATTTTGGTCAAGTCATTCGGTGAAGTGTTTTACAGACTACTGTATGATAAGCTTTTCAGTCACATGTGCAAGCTGTCGTGCTTTTGTGATTTCAGAAAGTATTGCTGCCTTACCTTTATTGTGGAAGGAAATGCTAGCAAAGTAAGTCTCTGTTACATTCCTATGACATCCATGATTACTTAACAAAGCAATGGGGTTTCACTATAATATCATTTTGTTACACAGTGAAAATTCTTGCATGGTGTTGTGGTTCTACACGACAATTTAAGAAGAAATTACAGGCAGTTGGCCACTGGAATGTCTTAAAGCATAAATTTACAGCTATATTCTATTAACTCCATGTATGTGTTTAGCTATAACTATTCGTTGAGGTGCACTCACGAAAAAATGTTACCTGTGAGTGTGATACTAAATAAGCTGCTGTTTAAATATACATGTACCATCAATTAAATTTTCTAAAGAAACTGACTGTCAAAGAGTAGCTAACTAGAAAATGGTTAACCAAAATGTGCCTCCACTAATTCATCAGAACTGAAAAACTGGTAATCTAGTTTAACTGTTTCCAAAACAATCCGTTCATGGCAACTCCTGCCTGAGAGCTCACTCAGGCAGCAGTGAAGGAGCGCGGAGCAAGAAGTGTCCATGTAAACTGGAGTCTGAATCTTGTTTTGTTATCTGTTGTTGCCGCAGGATAGCATCATCCATACTTAAAGAATACAACTTCACCTTAGATGAAGAGGACACGAAAGTTAGGAATGAAGCACAACTTACAAGACGAAAGCGATTTGCTTTGTATGTTAGATATGGACAGAGAAAGCTACTTAATAGGTTAATAACTGCATGTGTTGATAATAAAGAATGATCAAACATGTGGATCTGGAAATACTTTTACATCTAAGGGTCATTTGGAAACAGCACATGCACTTGGTCATACTAGAATAATGGTAGTGATAGATGTACATATGGGTATTGGTAATGTAATAAATACATTTATGTGACTGTGTACTTGTTGACTTATGTACAGCACTTTGTTAAGAACTACCCAAAGGAACTAAAATGCATATTAAGTACAAAACGTGTAAGTGAAAGTACTAAAGGACTTCATTTTAATAGATTAATGCAATAAGAGCAGGTGGCCTGGCTGTCCTCTGAGTTGATGTATGTGTGTTATATCCGAATTAGCACAGAACACTGGTCAAATAGATGCATCTTGAAACATTGTCAAGTTGGTATTGAAGTAGTAGCCTACATGTAGTTAGGTGCACAACAGTCTTGTGGTTAGCCTGTTGATCATGACAGCAGAGCATGGTATCGCCAGCCTGGTTGACAACACCAGAATACAATGCAAAGATCAGACCCCTGATGTTATCTAGTCATCCAAGTATTGGTTGCCTTTTGATAAACTTTGCATTGGTATTACAAACTGTAAGCAGTTATGTACATTGTGATAGGACACAGTTTAAGTTGCATGCAACCATAAAGTCTTACATAACTGAAACAAGTTTTTATTCTACTGTCAAATAATTTTCAGTCTTTAAGATAAGAAACACTGCAAGAAGGGGCATGCATCTCCAATTCTCCATAGTAATAAATTTTGGGAAAGTTGTTAAAATGTCCCAATGCAGTCAAAAGAAAGTGATTTCAGCATTGGCACCGATTTTCTGTTAAGTGACAATTCAATATTACTGCTGTATTTTGGTGTTCTCGTTTGTTGTAATACATTTCAAACGCTCGTATGCATTGCATATTGCATTGCAAATGTTCACATGCATTGCAGACCTGAAGCGTCTCTAGATGAAAACCATTCTGTTCAATCTTGGTTTCCTTTCGTTAGGTCAAAAATGCATCGGATGAAGAGGTGCTATATAAATCTACAAAATCTACAATTAATAGAAATGGTAATACAAGAAAACAATCATTGCCTCAAAAATCAACTTTAGTTGTGTTTTATCTTTGTTTAGCATTTTACAAATGGTGATGTCAACAACTGAACTGAATATATTCACAGTATATCAAAACAAAATGTACTCAGTGTGCTGTAAATGTGTAAATGGTAACAATGATATAAAACTGAAGGATCCACTTGGAAAACAGTAAAATAGTGAGTTTGTCTGAACTACAAATAACTGGAAAGGGCTTGATTTGAAAGCTTCAGCAGTGTTCAGAGAGTGCTTTGGAAGGATATTTACAAATTCAGAAGATTTGGCCAACATTTTAAATGGCCATTCAACAGGATCAAAATTTGTCCTTTAGTTTGAAGATGCCAGTACTTCCTGTCAACATTTTAAAATAACAAGACACTAGTATCAACTAAGAACTTCACTGCTTGGCAACAGGGCAAACAATTATGCAAATCTGTCCATATGTACATTACATTGTTAACCTGAATTCAGTCGAAATGCGTATTGAATACGAGTGTATAACCAGTACAATAGAGAATCTAGATGAGTGCTGCCATTGTCTGTAATCAATTATCTGTCATCATCGAGGATGAATCTAAACAGAGCACAGAAACCCATCATCAGTACAATCCTCAAGTGTTCCATTGCATTTATGGTTGTAATAAATTAAGAGATAATATAGAGGTAAAATAGTGGGAAAATAAATTGAAATGTAGACACTTTCATTACAAACAAACTGATAGGTACCACTCAGTTTCAGATGCCATCTCACAAAGTAACTTTTGTTAAAAGAGAACAGTGTCATTTGCTACAAATAATTTACACACAAACTTGAAGCCTGTTTGAAGTCAAAAGGCAAAATCATCTTTCACTTCAAACCAGAGAATTCGTGGGAATTACTCTCATCAATGCCATGTGGGGCGCGGTGGTGTAGGGGTGTTCGGTGCCTTGCAGCCGGAGGGTTGCGGGTTCGAATCCACCTCAAAGCCGCCGCGTGAGGGACCCTGGGCAAGTCCTTCACTCGCAATTGCTCATGCGCTTCGGCGAAACTCCGATTCAGTGTCCGCGCTGAAGTCGGGAGCGCCTCTCAGTAGAAATCTTGAAGGGGCGCTATAACAAGTGCTCGAAATGAATGAATGAATGATGTGTCAGGATTCCTCAATTGCTAACAACAAGCATTTAGCCCAATAAGTTCAGTGCTTAAAATGCAAAAGATATTTTCATGAAGAATTATACTGGCTGATTGCTAATATCTATGCTCTTGACCTCTCCAGCTGAGGTTCAAATTCCGTGTGCTCCTGTCAGGAAATGTTGTCCATTTGTTGGATTACTGTTGTCATATTTGCACTTCAATATGTGACCCAGGGAATCAAAATGAGTCACATGTGAGAAATTTTAGAATACGAGTATTTTACATATTTATAAAGGCCACATGTTTTTGCTTTAAAATTACACCAAAATTGTGGTTTTACCTTACATTTTGACAAAGTTACGAATGATTATGTGTCCAATTTTTGGCAATTATTTAAAATTAATTTTAATATATAATCACGAAAACTAAAACAATACCTTTCCAAAATCCTGAAAATACACATTAAAGCAATGAATTTCATCAAATGTGAGATATCAGAAATGTAAAAAAAACATATTTTAACCCATTTTCATTAAAATCTGAAAATGAGCAAAAATGACTCTCTTCATATTTTTTTGCTGTTTTCCTAGCAATGTAATTTACCGACATCCGACTCATTTTGATTCCCTGGGTCACATATATACTTAACACCTGGACCACATTCTTTGAGGACTATTACAGAAACAGAGAAGTACTGAATGAGCACACCTCACCTACATATTCAATTATTTTTATTAATTTTTCAAATCTGGTGTTTCTCCAACTTGACACCCTCCGATACCATTCTAAGCACAGCAAAACTTGTTTATTTTGAACTTTGGTATTTCAAACCTGCTTATATTGTAGTGTCGCTTATTTCGATGCACTTTTCGGTCCTTATGAAACAATGGGCAGATATAACGAAGTTTATACAGGGCCACTCTGCAACTCAATACTACTGGTCTAGTTGCAGCTGACTGATGAGTAATTAGCAGATGCTTTTTTCCTGATTGGCTTCAGCTAAGACTTACGATGTGTGTATGGTCACTGGGAGGGGGTCAGTCATAAGCACAATGATGGCCATTTTATGGTTATCAGTGGCTTATACAGCAAAAGTAAACAAATTTCCGAAATAAAAATCTAAATTTATATGTAAACTTACCGGAATAAAATGCTACATCAGAGCCGATTATTTCTTTTTTCCATGCTTTTATTATAGTCTTTGTAATCACTCCTACTCCTGCTATGACGATCCCTATCTTGACACTTGTCCCTGTTATCTTGGTCAGATCCGGTACTTTGTGATCGATGCTGACTTTGTGATCTGATTGGACTTCGAGACCTGTAGCGAGAGCCCTGCGCATCGCTCTCACAACTTCCTGAACGATCTCGAGACCGAGAACGACGGTAATGTGAAACTCTGTCACAATTAAACCAAGTAAGAAACATAGGTCAGTCAGTTTTATCAGAAACAAACACCATATAAAGCAGTTTCAACAATCAGTCACTTATGCACATGTGAACAACCGTCAACTCCAAATTAATGACGGCATCAACAGATCACCAATTACAACACCACCTCAGGGCTGTTAATATCACAATACAGTATTGCTATCAGTTGGTATCGCCTATACTTTTGTTAGGATCACAGCATGTACTAGTTTTATCTTTGTAATATTACTTGTTTACTGCCGATATTTTTTAACCCTTAAATCAGCAACATTTGATACCAGAACTTTTGTCCCACTTGGTATAGTTTCCCACACTATTTTCTATAAGCTATGATTGACAAAGCACAAAGTGCCATTGCTTCATGGTGCTTTTCATTCTAATCAAAAGTCTATGGTTTCAAATGTTCACAATTGCAAACTAAGGGATTGACTGGAAGCTTGTCCGTTCGGGAACAACAGCAAAATTAGGTGTTTAGTTTATTACAGTGTGTGCATTCACAGCTTTGAAACTTTGAAGCCAGTTGGGCATTGAAAAAAGAAGGCCTATTGAAAACGAAGAAAGCCAAAGCAACATGATCAGAATTGGTACAATGAGCAGTAGGACACATGGGCGCCTTGCAGGCTACTAAACAGTTAAATTCGACTCCTGTTAAACTTTTTATCATCGGTTACTACTATGTAATGTAATCTTACTGCATACTTGAATTAATAACGATGAATATTACTATTGTTATTATTATTGTCAGCCTTGCTCTCTGGCATAAAGCTTCCTTAAGTATACAATCAACCAGTAATGCCCAATCAAGAGGGAGGATTGCTTCCATTACCAACACCAGGATTTAAAGTATGTTGGGCTAAGTTCCAGAATGCCAAAGGTCCCGACAGCAATCACAGCATTTTGGATACCTCCCAACACATTCTGGTACTCATTTGCATACCCTGAAACTTTTTGATAGTACCGGTGGTAAGTACAGCTCAGTGGCACTAGGCAACATGGTATGGTATAATATGGTTGGTCAATCATCCAAGTACTTGATCTGTTTGATGGTGCTTAATTTCATAACATTAACTACTACAACAGGAATCTTTCCACAAGTCTCCTAGTTGTTTATTTTCCTACACAATTACTTCATGACACAATGCCTACCAAAACCTCAGATGCCACAGTGAATAAGGCAGCTGTTTCAACAGCTACTATAAAAACCACAGAATGATTCACTGAAAACAAGTGCATGGTGCATATCATTGTAGATGTTATGGTAAATATTATAAAAACAACTGGTGCACAGTGTTTTAGTAAGTCTAAACACTAACTTTGTTTCATAAGATTTCTGTTCCAGGCCCTGAAGTGTGTCTTGTAGAGTGCTGATCAGAGTCTTACACTGATCACTGTCTACGATTTTGCTTTGTCGTATCAACGATACTGCAGTCACTAATGTCTCTATGGCACTAGCAAAATCACCTGTCAGAAACACAGCAGCATTACATTCATCAGTGCTATTGCTGTAAAAATCTCATCTTACATTAGTTATTTTCTCATTGTAAGTAATTTGAACACTTGTTAGCGCCCCAACCAGATTTCCCATAATCTGAAACTGCCGCTCTTTATCACCATATGTACTATAGTAAATGTAATCCTGTAACAACCTTGTAGGATTGGTATGTACATGTATTTGTTATCATAATTATTAAATGTGATATAAAATCATAGCAGAAAGAGGAATCATCATCGTCATTTATACCCAAAGCATGACGCCCAACCAAGCCAAATGTGAAATCAATCTGGCAAGAGGAAAATTATTATTGTTGTATCTTGGCATTATGACTAAAGTAAACAAAGAACAACAAATGCATACACTGTTCAGTGATGCTATTTCTAGCAACACTAAAGCTGTAAGAAACACACATTAATCACACACACATTGTTCATTAGATGCACAAGACACATACCAGCAGCTGCATCTTGAACTGCACGAGTAATGGCACCACTAGAAATTGAAGAGTTTCTCTGGAGCACCTCTTCAAATTCACTCTCACTTATTTTTGGCATAACAGTTTCACGCCTAGTACAAAACACAGAAAAACAAAACACCTGCAATAAGTGTGCCAATTATGCACACCTTAATTTTCTCACAAAGGCAGAAAGGAACAAAAGAATTAAAATTATTAAATTTCCAAAGTAATGCCTTTTTCTGTGTTATCCGAGGTCTCCTTTTGCAGTGTAAATTACCAAAATTTCTCAAAGCCACAAAATAGCTGCATCAGGAAGCTAATTCATCATCACTTAAATTAAATCTGTCAAAAGCTAGGTTACTAGGTTAGTTTCAGTGCTAGGTCAAATCCAGAGAGGTTAATCCATGACAACCACTGTCACGCAAAGCTGCAAGAAGTGTCTGTGGAATCTTCAATATGTATATTTACAGAGTACTGAAAGAAATGGAACTGGGACAAGCAGTTTAAGAGTTAATTCTAGACATAGGAAAGAAACACTTTAGAAGAAAGGGCAGTGGCGTACGGAGCTTAAATGCCGCCCGGGACGACGGCCCAAAATGCCGCCCTTAGCACTTAATTTTGGAAATTTCCGGAAAATTTTCTTTATTACTTCCAAAATTTCTGATGACCTTTTTTTTTGCTTTTACTATACTATAATTGGGTCGTCAGAAGCCGCCCTGTCCTGCGCCCGAATGCCGCCCCTCATTACACCACTGTATGCTATTTATTGGATTATTTTTCTTCCTTTCCTTCCTTTTTTGTCTACTTTTTATTACTTGTTTTTATACTTTTTCAATTTTTTTCTGCATTCACTCCTTCTTTTATTTTTTCTTCTACCCTATTTTGCCGCCCCTGCTCAAGTGCCGCACCAAAACTCGCCCCATAATCACGGTACGCCACTGAGAAAGGGCAACAGGAGAGGAGTTCATAGTGTGCAGGTATAAGACAGTCCTTCACTCACAACTGCATAGCACCACCGATTGATACTTGGTCATTAGATAGTGGCTCCTGCTAACCAAATTCATAATAATAAAAGTAATTGTAATTAGTTACTTCTATTGCACCGGTATCTCAACTGAGTGCGAAAAAACCAAGCCATAATCAGATCAGATCAATATTTGGAAGATCAGTCTATAACACTAGTAATAATAAAAATAATGCAATAATAATACATATATATATATATAAATATATATATATATACCTCTGATAAGAACCAGGATAAGATGTAGATGGTGATCTTCCATAGTGACTCGATGCCTGCTCATAAAAGACAAACAGATTCACATAAAAATCAATGCAATATATTTCTATTATATTCATCTGCATTATTACATGAACAGAAGTTTAAGTACATAGACTCACCAAGAGAAATCCAATGACTGCATTGAACAATACAGAAAAATTCAACATTCTGACAAATTAAACGTTCAAAGAAATTCAGATCTGTATGAATAAGGTAAAGCAGCATAGCTGAGACAAATCAATCTAATTGAACACAAGCTCACTAATTGTCTGCTTTGGTGACTTCCATAGAACACAACAAGCTCTATGGAAATAGTACAAATACTAAGGAATCAATTCTATCTCAAGACTACAGTAATAATAGCATTAATAAATTTTAAATTACAATGGGATTGGGTAAACAGCATAAGAACAGAATTAGGCAGTGGCGAAGTGCTAATGTCTATTTCAGAACCAGTTATAAGAAATGTAAGACTTACTCGAACAGAAGACCCAGAAAATCGGCTAGGATACTGTACTAGATTGGGGTGAGGTGGATGATAACCCGACGGGTGACCACCGGGCATGAACCCATGAGGCATGCCACCTGCATGATGCGGTGGAAAACCAAGCCCTAAAATAACAATGAACATTAGTCATTACACAGTCATTACACACCACCATTGCCATAATGTGTCTGAAAATCGAAATAGCAGATTCTTCAAAGTGCACGCGAAATTACACCAAAATCTTATAACAAGTTGTTACAAAGCAACGTCTGACAAAGCAACACAGTTAGAGACAAAAATAAGAGTCAGAGAAAGTAGTCACTAGAACTGTTTGCATGCAAGTGTTTATGTAGGCATGCACTACTGCAAATTCAGAAACTACTAGTGCAATGGGTACTCTGTAAAACTGCCTACTGTAGATGCTGCCATTATGCAATGCAGTTCTGCAACGTAGTTCTAGTCCAACAGTCCTCGCGTGATCATTGCTGGATCTCCTGGAGTCTGTAGCAAAGGACGAGAGAAACTACATTTCCCGAGTACTATAAAGACACTCGACTGACTATGACCGATTGAATTATTTTTTTAAATTTTTCTAAGACATTTCTTGCTTTTTTCTAAATGGCTGCGGTATGTCAGCAATGAACTCAGTAAATGAATATATGAGTTTTAGCTACCGGTACTAATAAATGTTGTCAACACTATTCTGCATTCTGAAACTTTGTATTCCAAGTCTAGCAGTTACCTGGGTGCATATTCCACTCAGGTCTCTGAGGCGGATGGAGTCTCATCTCTGGATGTCCCATCATGCCAGGTGGTGGAGGGCCTCTCATGACCATTGCTGGGCCTCCTGGAGTCTGTAACAAGTGAATGACACAGAGTCATCTGAGACTGTGAAGCACTTATGCACTGATCTGTTATGAAGCTGTTTTGTTTTATAAATATGTGAACTGTAAGTCAGTCACTCAGATTACCTAAAACTCTGCTAAACTATTTCTGCGTGATTATGTTTAATGCAATCCGTCAGTAAAACAATGAATCCGTAATCCCTCTAGCAAATACGTCTTTCAGCAGCACATACGAGTACTGAATAACTGGGTTCTCTCTGGTGAGTGAAAGGGATTTGTCTTTCAGCTGGCCCTTGGGTCTAAATATAATATATACTAATGCAAGGCAACAGAAATTCCTATGTAATATTATCAGTACTGGTGATGGGAAAAGAAAAGGCATGCATATTTGGATGTAATGATTGTAAACATACGGTTATTATAGGGGGCGGAACTAAATGCACTCCAGATGAAGCAGGACCAGAGGGTGGAAGCAGGACCATTGTTTGAGGACCAGGAGGCAACGAGCTACCTGAAAGAACAACTCTATATTCAAATGAAAGACTCCAATGCAGTCTGACTTTACTTGCTCTTGTAAGCAAACTGCAGATCATTGCTAAATTTTTAACACCAGATCATTTTGCTGAAATGCAGCTGTAATGTAACAAGGGGTGCTCTTGACTGGACATCTAAAACCTGCACAGTGCACACAGAATTGCAATTAATTGTATTACGCACATACTGTACATAAGATTAATACATTCAAACAAATAAACAAAAATTTATATATAGGAAAGAAAAACTTTAGAAGAAAGGGCAACAGGAAAGGAGTTCATAGTGTGCAGGTATAAGACAGTCCTTCACTCACAACTGCATAGCACCACCGATTGATACTTGGTCATTAGATAGTGGCTCTTGCTAACCAAATGCATAATAATAAACAACTGTCTTGAAGAAATCTATTGCCTGATGGCACACGAAAACCAAGCCATAATCAGATCAGATCAATATCTGGAAGATCAGTCTATAACACTAGTAATAATAAAAATAATGCAAATGTGGTACATATATATATATAATAAATATATATATATATATACCTCTGATAAGAACCAGGATAAGATGTAGATGGTGATCTTCCATAGTGACTCGATGCCTGCTCATAAAAGACAAACAGATTCACATAAAAATCAATGCAATATATTTCTATTATATTCATCTGCATTATTACATGAACAGAAGTTTAAGTACATAGACTCACCAAGAGAAATCCAATGACTGCGTTGAACAATACAGAAAAATTCAACATTCTGACAAATTAAACGTTCAAAGAAATTCAGATCTGTATGAATAAGGTAAAGCAGCATAGCTGAGACAAATCAATCTAATTGAACACAAGCTCACTAATTGTCTGCTTTGGTGACTTCCCAATGATGCAACAAACTCTATGGGAGTAGTACAAATACTAAGAAATCAATTCTATCTCAACACTACAGTAATAATAGCATTAATAAATTTTAAATTACAATGGGATTGGGTAAACAGCATAAGAACAGAATCAGGCAGTGGCGAAGTGCTAATGTCTATTTCAGAACCAGTTATAAGAAATGTAAGACTTACTCGAACAGAAGACCCAGAAAATCGGCTAGGATACTGTACTAGATTGGGGTGAGGTGGATGATAACCCGACGGGTGACCACCGGGCATGAACCCATGAGGCATGCCACCTGCATGATGCGGTGGAAAACCAAGCCCTAAAATAACAATGAACATTAGTCATTACACAGTCATTACACACCACCATTGCCAAAGTGCACACAAAATTACACCAAAATCTTATAACAAGTTGTTACAAAGCAACGTCTGACAAAGCAACACAGTTAGAGACAAAAATAAGAGTCAGAGAAAGTAGTCACTACAACTGTTTGCATGCAAGTGTTTACGTAGGCATGCACTACTGCAAATTCAGAAACTATTAGTGCAATGGGTACTCTGTGAAACTGCCTACTGTAGACGCTGCCATTATGCAATGCAGTTCTGTAATGTAGTTCTAGTTCCAACAGTCCTCTCATGATCATTGCTGGATCTCCTTGAGTCTGTAGCAAAGGATGACAGAAACTACATTTCCCGAGTACTATACAGACACTCAACTGACTGACTGATTGAATTATTTATTTTTATTTTTCTAAGACATTTCTTTCTTTTTTGTAAATGGTCAGCAATGAACTCAGTAAATGAATATGAGTTTTAGCTACCGGTACTAATAAATGTTGTCAACACTATTCTGCATTCTGAAACTTTGTATTCCAAGTCTAGCAGTTACCTGGGTGCATATTCCACTCAGGTCTCTGAGGCGGATGGAGTCTCATCTCTGGATGTCCCATCATGCCAGGTGGTGGAGGGCCTCTCATGACCATTGCCGGGCCTCCTGGAGTCTGTAACAAGTGAATGACACAGAGAGTCATATGAGACTGTGAAGCACTTATGCAACGATTTGTTATGAATCTGTTTTGTTTCATAAATATGTTAACTGTACGTCAGTCACTCAGATTACCTAAAACTCAGCTAAACTATTTCTGCGTTACCTTGTTACTTGTTTAATGCAATACGTCAGTAAAACAATTAATACGTAATCCCTCTAGCAAATAGGTCTTTCACCAACACATCCGAGTACTGAATAACTGGGTTCTGTCTGGTGAGTGAAAGGGATTTGTCTTTCAGCTGGCCCTTAAATCTAAATATAATATATATACTAATGCAAGGTAACAGAAATTCCTGTGTAATATTATCAGTACTGGTGATGGGAAAAGAAAAGGCATGCATATTTGGATGTAATGATTGTAAACATACCATTATTATAGGGGGCGGAACTAAATGCACTCCAGATGAAGCAGGACCAGAGGGTGGAAGCAGGACCATTGTTTGAGGACCAGGAGGCAACGAGCTACCTGAAAGAACAACTCTATATTCAAATCAAAGACTCCAATGCAATCTGACTTTACTTGCTCTTGTAAGCAAAATACAGATGTTTGCTAAATTTTTAACACCAGATCATTTTGCTGAAATGCAGCTGTAATGTAACAAGAGGTGCTCTTGACAGGATATCTAAAACCTGCACAGTGCACACAGAATTGCAATTAATTGTAATTAAACGCACAGCACTGTACATGGCAAGATTAATACATTCAAACAAATAAACAAAAATTTATATATAGGAAAGAAAAACTTTAGAAGAAAGGGCAACAGGAAAGGAGTTCCTAGTGGGTAGGCATAAGACAGTCCTTCATTCACAACTGCATAGCACCACCAATTGATACTTGGTCATTAGATAGTGGCTCTTGCTAACCAAATGCATAATAATAAACAACTGTCTTGAAGAAATCTGGATAGAATCCCTTCTCATAATGCTCACAATTAATTTATTCAGTTATTTAGATTAATTTAGACTGCAGCTTTTACCCGATGCTCATTTATATTCACATACAACTACATTCATTAACAAAGACAGTTGGAAAGACAGCTTCAAAAACAGTTTCCTCTCAAAGGAAAACACATGGTTCACACCATATCACAAACCTTGACTGGCTGGTGGCAGCATACCAGTTGTTGGCACATATCCTGAAGAGTATGGTACATAAGTTGGCGGCTGATATGAATGCTGAGTCTGTCTTGTCACAGATGATGATGATGATGGTGCTGGGGAAGATGCTCTGCCAACATTACTCCCAGAATGTTGTTCATTCTGATCGCCTAAGAAAACCGTTAATGATGCAGGATTGCAGGTCTATACCTTAATGCTGGCTATAATATTATATAATTATAAACAAATATATATATACAATGTATCGTTAAACATAGATAAAAATATGAATAATAGGAGAATTGCTACTCATATACAGCAATCCATATGATTATACAAAACCAGAAAAGATTAAACTACCAAAGAAACAGAGCTTATTATTATTATTATTGTTTTTGATGCAAAGGATATAATCCAGAGCATGTAGAAAACTGTTCTAAACAAGAGAGTGTATATCTGGGATGGCTAGTCTTCACAGAAGTCTAGCTCCTCAAATGTACCCCAAAAGCAATCATGCAGAAACATTGGATCATTATTATTATTATTATTAGTTCTGTATTTATTAAGAGTCACTATAAACTTAGAAAGCATCAATCAATGGCAATGAACAATTCTACATAAACTACTCGCTTAAGGTCCTTACCCAGACTCAGGGGATGTTCAAACCCTAACACTGCATTATATGCCTCAAGCTTGTTATGTGCCACATAATTGAAGCAATTGACAACCGTGTCACCCAGATAAAGAGCCTGTAATGCAATGGAAGGAACTTGGGTCCATGTGTCCTTACAGGATTACAGCAGAAACAAACATCAAAATAGCTATGTACACATTGGTATGATAAAGGTTTTTCAAATAAGCTATATAACAACAATGGATAATCAAATTACAAAACACTGTCTCTTACCATTGGTAACTTGTTGTTTGCTTGGTACTACAATATCAAACATTTTCAGATTTTGTTTCGTGCAGTGTGTCACAAGAATTGGCTTTCCATTGATTTCTTTCTTTGGCAGTTTTGTCATCAGCATATCTGAACTGTTCTGTGAGCCAACAATCACCGTAGCAAACCTAAGCACAATGCAAATAATTTCATTATTTGTAAACATTACAAGACACTGGTTCTTCTAACCCTTTAATAGTCATGAAAACATTAAGAATAAATGCCTGACAACCTGAAAATCAACAATAACCCAGCACCTTACAACAAGCAATTTTGCATTTAGAAGGTTAAAAAGTATAAATGCTCTACTCAAATTATCCAACTCAAATTATCTAGTTTAAATATTAGAATATATGCAATCTCTACAATGTTCTAGTAGTTTTCTGTTTCTAGTTTCAAATATTCCATACAGTTTTTTTTATAGAAAAAATGGGGTCTCCATTTTACTCCAGAAAGGGGTCATTGTTACGTTCTCAAAAACTGTTGCAAAATGTTTTGTTTGACAACCTATCAACTGTCAGTTAAAAACAGTGGAAAAACAAGTGCTGAATTTAATGGTAACATTATTTGACCAAAAATCTAAAATTATGTGACAACTGAATTTTATGATACCCTGGCCTGGACTTCTCACAAAGATTAAATGAGGTTTAATTTACATGACCTTGCCCAAATAATCAGAGTGCTTCCAAGTGATTCTTTGTCTCAGTTTTGTTAGGTTACAAGACTCAAACTCTCTCTCTCACACAATCTATCTGTGATGCATGAAATGTTCTATATGTAAAAATAAAGAGATTAAATATATTATTTGTATTTTAGCACACGTCACAAATCATGTGTTCAAAAGTGGTCATGGTTTCAGGTTTCATCTTCTTATAAAGAACAATTTTTATAATAAGCTTTTCTCAAATGCTTCAACAGATTTGAATCGGCTGATGACATATCTGGTTGCAATACACTTCATCACTTCGCTATTCGAACAAAACTTTAAGTTGTTTCCAAAAATATCGCTGAATCACGAAAAACTAACGAACTCAATAAAAAGCATTAATTTACGAGTTCAAATTTTACCTCATCACTTGAAGTCTTAGAAGGTCACATTCTTTGGTAAACTTTAAAACTAGTATCACATGAATGATAAAGAACTCACCCTTTGGACTGTCCATTTGTTCTGTTTTCGTGAAACTTGATCTCAATCAGATCAGTTACTCCACTGCCTGCTATCAAGTCACTCAGGTCCTGGTCAGATGTCCACTGCCATAACAACCAACATCAAGAATTTCAAAGACATTGATGTTGTGACCATTTTAATAGCATCTTTCAAGAATCTCTCAAAGATGTTTCTTTTTAAGGTAAATGATGTTTCTAAGGAAAGAACAAGTTCATCCACAGTCAAACGACGTTAGAGTACTGGACAAAGCCTCCACTATAACTTATAAAATATAGACAGTTGCAGATGAACCAATCAAAGTCCATCCATGGTTGACAGATGACATGGAGCTCCCATTCCATATTGTGGAGACTGACACCAAGCCAACTGAACTTCCCACAGCACATGGCTGTGCTTACCAACTGAGTGACCTGACCGTTAAATGAATGGTATTTGGTGATTTTTCATACTCCTGTGTCTGTACAGTTTGAGTCTTTAAAGACAACATTTGCAAATGATACTAAACAACATTACTGTACATACAGAGAATATCTTGCATTTCACTTTCCTTACACCAACAAAATAGATGTTATAAATAACCCTACAAGAATATTAATATCAAAACACTACCCCTTTAAATTTTACATGGCAAATTAGAACATGTGACTGATTATATAACTGCAACAAGGCCACACCATCGTAACAGCATGTATCAATACAATTTGGAATCTTTGTACTCTCCAGCTTGCACTACAAAATGTTTGTGGACTCAATCCACCACTGTTTAGAAGATCAGTTAGATATTTGGTACTAGCATAAAAAGAACTGCACATATATCAAGGTACTGTGCTGCACAAGTAATCAGGTAATATTAAACATTTTATTATTAAGATCTTACCCAAGTCAAGTTACCAATATACAGAGGACATCGACGCTCTTTTGTCAGTTCTTGCTTAGAAACAAAAGGGTCATTTTTTGCCTACAAAACAATTCAAATATTTGCAATGGTCACATTCTAAACCAACAAAAATCACTAAAAATAAAAGTCGTTAGTAATATAATGTTGACCTACATACTGAATTTATTTCATGCACTTTCTTCATATTTAACAGGACTAAAAATTATTTCAAAGGTTATGATGACATTAGGCTGCACTTTGCATGCCAAATATGTCTAAAGTTCAGCATGTTAATTCAGTTAAGCTCAATTTAAATTAGCATATGTAGTTGCCATAATCGTAAAAAAAGGTAAGGTAATCAAACAAGATTACAGTGAAGGAAATAAACATGGATATAAAAGAAAGACATAAAAGAAAAACCAATAATCAACTGTTAATTAACTTCTCATGTCTAGAATTCCAACCCTTGATACAACAATTACAAACTATACATTTTTATACAGTCATGAACAGTTTAATAAACCCATTTAAAACGTTATTCTAAGGCATCACTGTCATAAACAGCTAAATAAACCCATTCAACTGTTATTGCAAGGCATCACTGACTCTGTCGCATCCAATCTTACACCATCAGTGTAAATCAATGAGACATTCAAACATCTATAACACATTCAGGTTTTCTGGTCACAAAACACATCATTAAAGAGATTTTCTAGATTTTTAAGTATTAGAAGTTAACGCTTCTTTAAAACTCTGGTACATGACAGCACTTAAGTGACTATACCTCTTCTGTGCTATCAGCAGGAGCAGTAACCATAGCATCATACAGATCTGGTTCGGTGCTGTCAACAACATTATCCTGATGGTCTTGCTTTATGAGGAAAAATAACAAAGAACATCAATCTTGAATGTTTTCATGAAACCTTATATAATTATACAAAGTCAGAAGTTTTAAAAGTTAATTGGTACATGTTCTAAAAATACACTGACAAGGGTACAGACAATTACACAACATTGCACACCCAAGGTCAAATCCATCATTTGTCCAGCTTCACTGTTTGATGCAGATGGGTTCATTGCTAACCATAGTCATATTCATAACAGCACATTTATAAAATGCTTGTTCATGAAAACACAGAGCAGTGTAGAAGATATAAAGCAGAGGATTTCAAAATTGAACCCTGTGACATCTCAAAAAAGCAAGGAACAGGCAAATTCATCAGTAGTAACACTGAGTACTGAATGTGCTCAAAAAGGAACATCATAACCACACCAAAAGGTGAACCATCACACTGAATAACATTTCAAGGTATCCTCGCCATCTAATGACTAATAAATTATTGGAAAACATATTTGCCTGAGTAAACTGTAGCTTCCGAACAAATTAATTATAATTTCCGACGCTAAAACCCGGTTTTACCCTGGTTTCAGCATAAATTTAGTATAGACTCTATTTTGGGTTTTTTATCATTAAACACTCTGTAACGTAACCTCTTGGGATAGCTTATATGATCCTAGTCACTTTTAGGAAGCATTCTCAAGTCACGCCCAAAATATACCAAAACTATCGGTCCCCGATACTACAAGATTGCCGTCGTATGGCTTGTTTCAGCCGTGATCGTATAACATGCTTTGTGTAGCGCTATATAAATGACTTATATCGAAATCACAAACTATCGAGGCACGCTATCACTAAAGCGAACGGCGTGCAGTACCTATATCAGCATTTATGTTATGTAGAACAAGTCAGATAACTATATGTTCCTCACCGATGAAACCTGTCCAAAATCGTCAACATCAGCATATAAATCGATTCCCTCGGCGTCCGCCATTTACGGAAATTTTGTCAAAACCTAAACCGTTGGAGACAGAGAACAACTACAAAGAATTTCTCTAGCGCTATGATAAGTTAAGTTTATTGTTTAAGGACGCCTTCGTACTGCAGCGATGGACGTTAAAACGTTGGTGACTTTTTTGATGAATATCATAATGTTTATAAGAAATTACGGCTTGTTGCACAATAATTATTATTCGCCACTACTGAACCAATTAGTCTGTGAGAGCAGAGTTGTGATAGTCGAGCAATATTATTCATTAGCATTTTAATGAATTTCCACAAAATCTGATGTAGATTTCAATGGAAGGTTATGATATATGAGGCAATACATTTAGGCCAACATATTATTGTACTGTGTACAGAAATATAAATAAAACTATTTTTGGACCATGACGTACAGTAGCCTGTGATTTCTAAAGACATTTATAATTTTAAGTCAGCCATTTATTCATTATAAAATAAAACTATGCTAGCTGGAAAAGTTGATCTAATGGGCAGTTCTTAAGTACTTCCACGGACTTCTTCATCACCAAAACAAGCGACCTGCCCCTATTACTCTACAGAGAACTTGCTGAAGTATTCACAGCCAATAATTATAATACTTAAGCTTTCGGTCACTGAAATCAGGTTGAGTTCGGCTCTATTCGTTGCTGTGTCATTCGTATTTACTCGTCTGAAATTCAGCAAATGTAATTACATTGCTAATAAAATACTGCCTTGAGATATCTAAATCTTCCGTTTTCTTTCAGTGTTTTAATTTTTATACCCTTGTCGACGTGATGAAATAGCAGCTGGGAAGGTCGAAACAAGCGGCGACTAACGGGTGTGAGAGTATCGGTCCGTCTATTTATAGCAACTACCATATGACTGGCGAGGGTAATTTAAATATTATCGTACTGTGGTGCGCGTGTTAGTTGACTGTTTCATTTAAGGTTTTAGAGTTCTACTATTTAGCCATGGCTTACGTTATTATGCCAAAAGAGCTTGCGAAAATATTAGCCCAGGCCAACACGGACAACGTACTGGCAACTTTGTAAGGAAGCCAAAACTGTGATACGTCAATCTCGTTTATAAAACTAGTGTCAAGGTGACTACTGTAGAAGCAGAGTAGAAGGCTTAGCTCCAATGGCGTTTCTGTTACATGGGCCTAATGTCTATGTGTGGCATTTCTCTCCTTCTCCTTATTCCAATTCCTAGATTGCGATATACAATTTGGTTATTCGGTAGTGTCAAGGTCACCATGAAGCGGGACTTGTGTAACTTCTGTTTCTGCTTGTGTTCATGCTTCCTGACTGTATTAAGAGTTGACTTCTGCTGAGTGTAGTCTACATGTAGAGGTTAGGCTCGCATGCAGAACTGCCATTCCAGATGTCTTGGGTTTTGCTCCTTTCCAATAACAAGTAATTTTCATAACGTGTATTCTACTAATGCTCTTGACTGATTTCAGCCGTGAGTGCACACGAAGCTGCAAATAATGTAACTTGCACACCCACCTGCGTGCTAGAGTTGCTCTGTAAAATAAGTGCAACTTAAGTAGTGTGAATTTTGCTATCAGCTAGTTGTTAAAGTCAAATTCTTTTAACTTCAACAGTGCCTTCTATGCTACGATATTCTGTCATCTGGAATCAAATCCAGGAAGTGTTGTTCTTTTGTTGATTGAGTTTTTTGCACTATTTGTCATGTTGCAGTTTGTTGAATTCATCTGGAAGTATTCTGGCATATGTTGGCTACACTACAGGGGTCGATCCAAGGGTAATGGCAGCCATTGCGAATAACATCACCTATTTGTTTGAGCGCACAACCCAGTGGACATTTGATGGTGAAAACCTGGATATGATTATTGTTGCCTGTTCGGTCAGTGAGCAATTTTTTGCTTGTTGGTGATTTCGGGAATGCAGTGATGAAAATTGTCATTATGTCATTTAACAAATCTTTTAAAGTGTGCTTTATAAATGTCTAATGATCTCCGTTATCACAATGGACCTCACACACAATTCCGAGAGCTTTAGTGCACGAGTCATTCTTCAGTCAGCCATTGATTGAATATGTTAAGTTTTAATACGAGTGTCTATTTCTGTAATATGCAAGTTTCTTAGTCAGCTATTGCCTGAATGAACTAAATTCTGTTTAGCCTAGGACACTTGTCTTTCACTTGAGGCAGTTTGGTTCTCGCTTGGCTGGGATAATGATTTCTCTGATTAGGCTAAACAGCGTCATCATAATATAATGTGAATTGGACCTGCCTTTTAATGCTAGTTAATGCCTTCCCAAAGACAGTTACAGCAGGGAACAAAAGTGAGTCCAAAAACATGATAGAGATTCTGGTTGTTGCCCTAAATATTAGTAATAGGGTTTATTGTACATTTAAATGGGTTCATACAGTTGTCACTCACCCACTAATTTCCACTTTTATCAGACCTTATATTTCAACTGGTATATTGTGTAGTCAGCAACACTGTAGTGGTCAGCATGCTGAACTGTCAACAAAGAGGTCGGGGTTCAAATACACGTCAGAGTAGAAAATTGGTTGGAGAGTTCTGTTCCACCTGCGCTTCCTAGCCAACTTGGCCATAATGAGTACACTGACTGTACAATGTCTGTGGAAAGATAAGACGGCGAGGGAGAGGAGTGTCCACCCACCCTCATATGTCGAGGCTAAGAAAATGAAGTCACTTACACTTCATGCCCATGGCTGCCTCAGGGCTAGCTTAAGGGATTACTCTTCTTCTTCTATAATATTTCAGCTTGGGGAAATTTATTCTGGCATGATCTTGTTTTGTGCTGCTTTGGACAGTAATAATGATCACTGTAGCATACACTGTTTTCATCAGTTTTTATTCACTAATGCTTTTAAACGTATTTCTTGTAGAAGGGTAGTTTAGCCATTGCTCGAGTCGCTTCGTTCTATGTTGGTTGTTATGGCCAGTCACCTTTGTGTCTTGGAATGCTGAAAGCCAAGGTATGAAAAAGCAAGCTCCTGTTTTAATTATCTAAATCACATGATTTTAATGAATATTGTTCAGGTGAAAGATGTATCATTTTGCGGATTAGGGTTCTTCACAGGGATGGGCAGTAATTGAAATTACATACTTGAAATTGTGCAATTTGTAATTTGTTATTTTGTAATTTGAAATTACATTTCATGTCCCAAAGTAATTTGTAATTTGTAATTCAATTACATTGAATTACTTTTCCAAGTAATTTGCCCATCCCTGATTCTTCAACAATATGGAAGCATTTAGTATGGTTGTTCTGTTCATGTAGCATGGTTGGCTGGTCGCTGTTCTGCTCAGTTAGAAACCTGTTCAGTTTGCTGTAGCCTTATGCAGTAGCACTGTAAATTTCTTGGTAATCGAACAGGTATTCACCAAAGTCTATAAATTAGGTGCACCTGTACTGTCACCACCAGGTCCTGTTGAAAGCAAGCTCTTCTGTTGCCAGAATAATAACTAACTTTATTACCTGCATGTAGAAAAAGATACCATGGTCTATAAACCAAACCTTGTAAATGCTGAAACCTTTCACTGATGTGACAGCCTATCTTTTTCTTCTTCTGAGAAGCTATTAAATTCCCAACAATTACAGTTCTGTGGTTCACTGATTGATCAATTAAAGTCTGGGTATTTTATCACTGAACCAGTTGTTTGAGCACTGTTTGCTTCGGCCAGTGACTCGTAATGGAATGTAGGAGTCTGTTGGCTGGCTGAAGTACAGATGCAACGTCTAGAATATAAATTTTTATTGCTCAAACTCCGTCTGCATGACAAATACAAAATAACAACCGGTTGGTATTTAACATGCAATCACGCATTGTACTGATGAATTGTATATTACAGATTATGCGAGTTGATATTTTTTCTGTTAAACGTAAATTGTTTAGTTTCATATGGATATTGAACGTGCATGTAAAGGTTAACTGTGTTTGCAGTGAACTGTTGGTTCTATAGTCCAATATTTTCTACCTTTAATCAAACTAAATCCAAAGACCTGGTTTTGAAAAACTTAGAAAATCCAGAACAGCACAGGCCAACAATATAAGGACCTACATTCGTTCCATCTGTTAAAGCAATTGCAGAATTGATTTAGTCAGTCAAATTTTAAACATGTGCTGGTTAATAATTCATAAAGGCTTGTACTAAAACATTTGAATCTGTGTAATTTGTGTCCTTTGCAGGTTCAGGCAACTGTTGATGTCCTTCAAAAGCTGCTTTCCGAGGTCGACAATGTTTCAAGTCAGCATCCATCAGATAACCAGAATTGAACAAACATTTGCATTTATTTACAAAACTAAATCTATGGTATATGTTTTCAGATGCATGTAGGCTGATTTATTGTTTGGAAAATAAATGATAATGAGACTGTTTAGCTAGAAGTGTTGTATAAGATGACTTTTGTTTGTAGCTGTATTTAATTATGATTTTGTGTTGTGATGTAAGTTGGGTAAGGATAATAATTACAGATTGGTCTATCACAATTTCATGCCATTTCGTTAGTCTTGTAACACCGTGAAGTTGAATGCTATGTTACTTCAGAGTCCTACATACATCTACAAGAATAATGCATAGATATGCTCAGATGTGGTCCAGCACTAGCAGCCATCTGGCGAACAATGAGAAGTTTTGAATTTACGGTGGAGGTGTGGTGGCGACGGCAGTGGAGGTATGGTGGCGACGGCAGTGGAGGTATGGTGGCGACGGCAGTGGAGGTGTGGAGACGACGGCGGTGGAGGTATGGTGGCGACGGTGGTGGAGGTGTAATGGCGACGGCAGTGGAGGTGTGGTGGCGACGACAGTGGAGGTGTAATGGCGACGGCAGTGGAGGTGTGGTGGCGACGGCAGTGGAGGTGTGGTGGCGAAGGCGGTGGACGTGTAATGGCGACGGCGGCGTGGTGCGGTGGCGAAGGCGGTGGAGGTGTAATGGCGACGTTACACCTCCACTGTCGTCGTCACCACCACCACAGTGGCCGTCGCCATTACGCACCACCACACCGGTTCGCCACCGCCACAATTACGCGACGCCTTCGCACCTCCACCTCCTGCCGTCGCCACCACCTCATGCCGTCGTCGTACTGCCTCCACTGCCGTCGCCACCACACCTCCACTGCCGTCGCCATTGCACCTCCACTGCCGTCGCCACCACCTCCACTGCCGTCGCCTCCACACCTCCACTGCCGTCGCCAGTTGGTGCACCTCCACCGCCGTCGCCACCATACCTCCACTGCCGTCGCCATTACACCTCCACCGCCGTCGCCACCATTTCCACTGCCGTCGCCATTCCAAACCTCCACTGCCGTCGCCACCAACCTGCCGTCGCCATTCGACTCGTCATCTCCACACGCACTGCCGTCACCACCACACCTCCACTGCCGTCAGTTAAATTTCCACTGCCGTCGCCACCTCTCCACTGCCGTCGCCATTACACCTCCACTGCCGTCGCCATTACACCTCCACTGTCGTCGCCACCACACCTCCACTGCCGTCGCCACCACACCTCCACTGCCAGTCGCCACTGCCGTCGCCACCATACCTCCACCACCGTCGCCTCCACACCTCCACTGCCACCACACCACCACTGCCGTCGCCACCACACCTGCACGGCCTTCGCGACCACACCTCCACTCTATAGTATATGACGGCAGTGGAGGTGTGGCTGATTGGCGTTTGGAGGTGGACGGCAGTGGAGGTGTGCGGCGACGGCAGTGGAGGTGTAATGCGACGGCAGTGGAGGTGTAATGGCGACGGCAGTGTGAGTGTGGCGGCGACGTCAGTGGAGGTGTGGTGGCGAAGGCAACAATGGTAATGGCGACGGCAGTGGAGGTAACACATGACGGAAGTGGAGGTGTAATGGCTACATCAGCAGGTAATGGTGACTGACGATATGGCAGATGTGGTCCAGCACTAGCAATGAGGTGTAATGGCGACGGCAGTGGAATGTGGTGGCGACGGCAGTGGAGACAAGTGGTGGCGACGGCGGCGGGGGTGCAATGGCGACAGTAGTGGAGGTGTAGTGGCGACGGCAGTGGAGGTGTGGTGGCGACGGCAGTGGAGGTGTGGTGGCGACGGCAGTGGAGGTGTGGTGGCGACGGCGGTGGAGGTGTGGTGGCGACGGCAGTGGAGGTGTGGTGGCGACGGCAGTGGAGGTGTGGTGGCGACGGCAGTGGAGGTGTGGAGGTGACGGCAGTGCAGGTGTGGTGGCGACGGCAGTGGAGGTGTGGTGGCGACGGCAGTGGAGGTGTGGTGGCGACGGCGGTGGGGGTGCAATGGCGACGGTAGTGGAGGTGTAGTGGCGACGGCAGTGGAGGTGTGGAGGCGACGGCAGTGGAGGTGTGGTGGCGACGGCAGTGGAGGTATGGTGGCGACGGCAGTGGAGGTGTGGTAGCGACAGCAGTGGAGGTGTGGTGGCGACGGCAGTGGAGGTGTGGTGGCAGTGGAGGTGTGGAGGCGACGGTAGTGGAGGTATGGTGGCGACGGCAGTGGAGGTATGGCGGCGACGGCAGTGGAGGTGTAATGGCGACGGCAGTGGAGGTTTGGTGGCGACGGCAGTGGAGGTGTGGTGGCGACGGCAGTGGAGGTGTGGTGGCGACAGCAGTGGAGGTGTGGAGGTGACGGCAGTGCAGGTGTGGTGGCGACGGCAGTGGAGGTGTGGAGGCGACGGCAGTGGAGGTATGGTGGCGACGGCGGTGGAGGTGTAATGGCGACGGCAGTGGAGGTATGGTGGCGACGGCGGTGGAGGTGCAATATGCGACGGCAGTGGAGGTGTGGAGGCGACGGCAGTGGAGGTGTGGTGGCGACGGCGCAGTGGAGGTGTGGAGGCGACGGCAGTGGAGGTAGGGGTGGCGACGGCGGTGGAGGTGCAATGGCGACGGCAGTGGAGGTGTGGTGGCGACGGCAGTGGAGGTGTGGAGGCGACGGCAGTGGAGGTGTAATGGCGACGGCAGTGGAGGTGTGGTGGCGACGGCAGTGGAGGTGTGATGGCGAAGGCAGTGGAGGTGCAATGGTGACGGCAGTGGAGGTGTGGAGGCGACGGCAGTGGAAGTGTGGTCGCGACGGCAGTGGAGGTATGGTGGCGACGGCGGTGGAGGTGTGAAGGCGACGGCAGTGGAGGTGTAATGGCGACGGCAGTGGAGGTGTGGTGGCGACGGCAGTGGAGGTGTGATGGCGAAGGCGGTGGAGGTGCAACGGCGACGGCAGTGGAGGTGTGGAGGCGACGGCAGTGGAAGTGTGGTCGCGACGGCAGTGGAGGTGTGGTGGCGACGGCAGTGGAGGTGTGGAGGTGACGGCAGTGGAGGTGTGGTGGCGACGGCAGTGGAGGTGTGGAGGCGACGGCAGTGGAGGTATGGTGGCGACGGCGGTGGAGGTGCAATGGCGACGGCAGTGGAGGAGGTGTGGTGGCGACGGCAGTGGAGGTGTGGTGGGGACGGCAGTGGAGGTATGGTGGCGACGGCGGTGGAGGTGCAATGGCGACGGCAGTGGAGGTGTGGTGGCGACGGCAGTGGAGGTGTGGTGGCGACGGCAGTGGAGGTGTGGTGGCGACGGCGGTGGAGGTGCAATGGCGACGGCGGTGGAGGTGCAATGGCGACGGCAGTGGAGGTGTGGAGGCGACGGCAGTGGAGGTGTGGAGGCGACGGCAGTGGAGGTGTGCTGGCGACGGCAGTGGAGGTGTGGAGGCGACGGCGGTGGAGGTGTGGAGGCGACGGCGGTGGAGGTGTGGAGGCGACGGCAGTGGAGGTATGGTGGCGACGGCGGTGGAGGTGTAATGGCGACGGCAGTGGAGGTATGGTGGCGACGGCGGTGGAGGTGCAATATGCGACGGCAGTGGAGGTGTGGAGGCGACGGCAGTGGAGGTGTGGTGGCGACGGCAGTGGAGGTGTGGAGGCGACGGCAGTGGAGGTATGGTGGCGACGGCGGTGGAGGTGCAATGGCGACGGCAGTGGAAGTGTGGTGGGGCGGCAGTGGAGGTGTGGAGGCGACAGCAGTGGAGGTGTAATGGCGACGGCAGTGGAGGTGTGGTGGCGACAGCAGTGGAGGTGTGGTGGCGAAGGCGGTGGAGGTGCAATGGCGACGGCAGTGGAGGTGTGGAGGCGACGGCAGTGGAGGTGTGGTCGCGACGGCAGTGGAGGTATGGTGGCGACGGCGGTGGAGGTGCAATGGCGACGGCAGTGGAGGTGTGGAGGCGACGGCAGTGGAGGTGTTGTGGCGACGGCAGTGGAGGTGTGTGGAGGTGACGGCAGTGGAGGTGTGGTGGCGACGGCAGTGGAGGTGTGGAGGCGACGGCAGTGGAGGTATGGTGGCGACGGCGGTGGAGGTGCAATGGCGACGGCAGTGGAGGTGTAGAGGCGACGGCAGTGGAGGTGTGGAGGCGACGGCAGTGGAGGTGTGCTGGCGACGGCAGTGGAGGTGTGGAGGCGACGGCGGTGGAGGTGTGGAGGCGACGGCGGTGGAGGTGTGGAGGCGACGGCAGTGGAGGTATGGTGGCGACGGCGGTGGAGGTGTAATGGCGACGGCAGTGGAGGTATGGTGGCGACGGCGGTGGAGGTGCAATATGCGACGGCAGTGGAGGTGTGGAGGCGACGGCAGTGGAGGTGTGGTGGCGACGGCAGTGGAGGTGTGGAGGCGACGGCACTGGAGGTATGGTGGCGACGGCGGTGGAGGTGCAATGGCGACGGCAGTGGAGGTGTGGTGGGGCGGCAGTGGAGGTGTGGAGGCGACGGCAGTGGAGGTGTGGTGGCGGACGGCAGTGGATGTGTGATGGCGACGGCAGTGGAGGTGTGGTGGCGAAGGCGGTGGAGGTGCAATGGCGACGGCAGTGGATGTGTGGAGGCGACGGCAGTGGAGGTGTGGTCGCGACGGCAGTGGAGGTATGGTGGCGACGGCGGTGGAGGTGCAATGGCGACGGCAGTGGAGGTGTGGCGGCGACGGCAGTGGAGGTGTTGTGGCGACGGCAGTGGAGGTGTGGAGGCGACGGCAGTGGAGGTGTGGTGGCGACGGCAGTGGAGGTGTGGAGGTGACGGCAGTGGAGGTGTGGTGGCGACGGCAGCAGTGGAGGTGTGGAGGCGACGGCAGTGGAGGTATGGTGGCGACGGCGGTGGAGGTGCAATGGCGACGGCAGGCGGTGGTGTGGAGGCGACGGCAGTGGAGTTGTGATGGCGAAGGCGGTGGAGGTGTGGAAGCGACGGCAGTGGAGGTGTGGTGGCGACGGCAGTGGAGGTGTGGAGGCGACGGCAGTGGAGGTGTGGTGGCGACGGCGGCGGTGGAGGTGCAATGGCGACGGCAGTGGAGGTATGGTGGCGACGGCAGTGGAGGTGTGGTGGCGACGGCAGTGGAGGTGTGGTGGCGAAGGTGGTGGAGGTGTGGAGGCGACGGCAGTGGATGTGTGGTGGCGACGGCAGTGTAGGTGTAGTGGCGATGGCGGTGGATGTGCAATGGCGACGGCAGTGGAGGTGTGGAGGCGACGGCAGTGGAGGTGTGGAGGCGACGGCAGTGGAGGTATGGTGGCGACGGCGGTGGAGGTGTGGTGGCGACGGCAGTGGAGGTGTGGTGGCGACGGCGGTGGAGGTGCAATGGCGACGGCGGTGGAGGTGCAATGGCGACGGCAGTGGAGGTGTGGAGGCAACGGCAGTGGAGGTGTGGTGGCGACGGCAGTGGAGGTGTGGTGGCGACGACAGTGGAGGTGTAATGGCGACGACAGTGGAGGTGTAATGGCGACGGCAGTGGAGGTGTGGTGGCGACGGCAGTGGAGGTGTGGTGGCGAAGGCGGTGGAGGTGTAATGGCGACGGCAGTGGAGGTGTGGTGGCGACTACAGTGGAGGTGTAATGGCGACGGCAGTGGAGGTGTGCTGGCGACGGCGGTGGAGGTGTGGTGGCGACGGCGGTGGAGGTGTTATGGCGACGGCAGTGGAGGTGTGGTGGCGACGGCAGTGGAGGTGTGGTGGCGACGGCGAGTGGAGGTGCAATGGCGACAGCAGTGGAGGTGTAGTGGCGACGGCAGTGGAGCTGTGGAGGCGACGGCAGTGGAGGTATGGTGGCGACGGCAGTGGAGGTGTGGTGGCGACGGCAGTGGAGGTGTGGTGGCGACGGCAGTGGAGGTGTGGTGGCGACGGCAGTGGAGGTGTGGTGGCGACGGCAGTGGAGGTGTGGTGGCGACGGCAGTGGAGGTGTGGAGGCGACGGCAGTGGAGGTGTGGTGGCGACGGCAGTGGAGGTGTGGTGGCGACGGCAGTGGAGGTGTGGTGGCGACGGCAGTGGAGGTGTGGTGGCGACGGCGGTGGAGGTGTGGTGGCGACGGCAGTGGAGGTGTGGTGGCGACGGCAGTGGAGGTGTGGAGGCGACGGCAGTGGAGGTGTAATGGCGACGGCAGTGGAGGTGTGGTGGCGACGGCAGTGGAGGTGTGGTGGCGAGTGGAGGTGGAGGTGCAATGGCGACGGCAGTGGAGGTGTGGTGGCAACGGCAGTGGAGGTGTGGTCGCGACGGCAGTGGAGGTATGGTGGCGACGGCGGTGGAGGTGTAATGGCGACGGCAGTGGAGGTGTGGAGGCGACTGCAGTGGAGGTGTGGTGGCGACGGCAGTGGAGGTGTGGAGGTGACGGCAGTGGAGGTGTGGTGGCGACGGCAGTGGAGGTGTGGAGGCGACGGCAGTGGAGGTATGGTGGCGACGGCGGTGGAGGTGCAATGGCGACGGCAGAATATAGACACTTGATAAATAGTCAGAATTATGCATAAGAAACATTGGCAATGCAACCCACAAGGAACACTTGTAAGTTTGTACGTTACTTTCTGTTGCTATGGATGCAACTCGGTCCAGAGACTCTGAACACGATGTCATCAGTTCTGTCAACTGGAATATCCGTTGGTTGGGCTCCAGGAATGTACATGGGTCCACCACTAACAACTCTTCTAGTTTACTGTGCATTGCTTTGCGAGCTGATATACCGTAATGTTCTAGTTCTTAATGTCATCTATATTATAGGTTAGTGCAGAGAGTGCCTCTGATTTGTTCGCTCTTTGAGTCGTGCTATATAAATAGTCAATTACAATTATTTTGATTTCTGTTTTATTTGCACTTCAGCAAGCTCTTTCAGACTCCGGAGATTGCACTTTCAGGAAGCTAGGAAGAGTGTATATTTGGCACATAATGTCGACTCTTTATCTCACCTTAACAAACATAATCACATAATTTCATCACACCTTTATCTGCTCTCACCACGAACAGACTATAAAAGTCAGTTTCTCTCATCCAAATTTCACTCCAAATCTCAAAATATCAGCATGTCTCATTCAATCTTAATCCAGATTTAACAAAATCACTTAGTATCATCCGAACATAATCCAGAGCTGGCAAAATCATCTGATCTTAATTAAGCCAAGTGTGATGGGAATAGAAATGTGGCTGCGAAGTTCACACGCATGCCATACAATCTTAAAACCCTTTGACGATGAGCTGCATTGGTTTTCCTATACATTTAGTACATGCTCGTCGAGTCGTCGTTAAAGGGTTAACCTTCTAAGTGTCTTCAACTTCCCTCTTCCGACCTCATATAAAGTAAGACAGTAACTCTCAACTAACTGAGCACTGTCGTCCTGACTCCGTCCTGCGACTCGAGCGTGATTTCCTTATAAGCGTCCTGCAGCAGTTGCAAAGTCCGTGTCATTTCAAACATCTCTGACTTAGGCAGTGATGTCAAGTTGCCGAGATTGACATCGTAGACAATGACCGTCTGCCCATCATTGTTGCGAAGGGGAATCACCATATGCAGTTGCCCGTAGGCGGTCATTGCCACCAGTTCTGAACTGTCGGCACACTTGAAGAGGAATTCCCTACAAACACAGAATAACAACATTCAACAATACCCAGCCTTACACATTTCCCTACAGGCCTTTCTCACTCAGTTAGGAGGGTGTAGCTCTAATCAACTTTTCTATTCTGGACTTTTTTTGTCACAGAGGCTTCATGATATTATTTTTATTATTTAAATTTATAATGCGTGCACAGTCACACCGAAATGTGAATCTGAGGCATGGATAGTCAGCTCCCAAGAGAAGATGCCATTAGATATCCAAGTGCTTGAAAGCCAAGGAGAGATAGTGAGTTTGAGCTGTGTGTTGAAGGAAAGAAGTGAATTTGAGCTATGAAGATTCCAGTTGATTCCATTCCTTGTGATACACCAGTCTGAAGCTACATGTACAGGTGCAAGTTCCCATCAATGTTTAGGGTACATTTCTTTGTCCACTCTTAACAGCACTGACATTGCTGGTAGGTTCTACCTTTCCATTACCCCTAACATAGTGAAGTCTTCTATTCCTGCTGTGCATTATCACTTTCCATTTCCACAAATAAAACTGGGATGCAATACTGGTACCCCATCATCTAGGCGGATGCCTGAGTCACATAGTTTGTTAAGCAACACCTATTCACAGAATTCCACTGTTGAAATGGATTAACTAGTGGTAACTTAAGCTGATTAAAACAGAAAACTAAAACAATGGTTACTGAACAAACCTGGACACCTATAACTATCAGCATCCAAGTAGAAGCTATTGAACAAGTACTGTAGATCAATTCATCTATCTTGTAGGCCTATGAACTGCTGATAGCTACTGTAAATGTAATTGTAAACTCTGAATGTCTAAAGCACTGCTCTAAAGCTAAGCACAGAGCACCAGCTTATTCACGACGCTGCGTCATGTCAGAAGGGTTGGTCACAGATACCAAATGAAGTTCCAAATCCAGTTACCAGAGACCAGAGAGAGGCGGTCAATGACCTGCTAAGGAAGGTTTCATCGAGGATGAGAACATTCCGAAGGCGGAGGTTTGGAAGGATTAGGGTAGGAATTCTTGAAGAGGTGAGATTCTAATCTGGAATGGAAAGACGGTGAGGTGAGAAGACGAGGAGCCTGAGGCAGATGCTGGTGGGTGAGTGGTCAGAGAACTGAGGCAACAGTGAAACTGACCCACAAAAGAGAGCTGGACACACCTGACAAGCATTTGGAAAAATGAACAGGTCATAATGAAGCAGAGAAATAACAAAGGACACAAACAGAGGAATGTATGATACATAATAATACCCATTTTGTGAATCGTTAAGGATGCTGGACTACGCAAACGCAACATTAGCAAAGCAATCCCACAAAGGCAGTCCAAATTAGTTTGCAATGGTCAAAATTCCATAGTCAAATTCCAGCAATTTGACAATCTATACTTTACAGTATTACACTCAGCTATTTCAAAGGTGATAGAACTTCACTCCAGAGTTCAACTGATTTTGCATACCTGAAGAAATTGTCCTTTCGTTCAAGGTGCGGTGGGTCCTGAAAGACGGTGACGCTGCCACTATGGGTTACCATCATCTTGCGCAGCTCGATATCCATCGTCTCCCGGGTCGACTCAACCAGATAGAGGGTGCTCTCCTGGATATGTGGACACCTGTGGACAATCCACGCGAGGGCATGCTCCGAAGTCTGCATCATCTTCTGGCGGACGTTGACCAGATGATAGGCAATGCTGAATGCCTTGGCAATACCCTGAACAACAAAGACTTATGTGAATACTCTGTAACGCTAGCCACTTGACAAGCATTGCTGTAAAGTAAAATAGCTGAATGTAATACTGTCAAGTATAGTGCGGCATTGTAGATTTGAGGGTGAAATTGTACAGTTCAGTTGATAGAAATGCAATATTTAAGTTGTACTCTGGTAAACAGTTTTATAGTCAAAAAGCCAATGTGACAGAACACCACAAAGATTGTTCTTAAATTTGAAACCTATTGAAAGACTTCTAATCAGACACAGGAAGTAAGGCATTGAAAGCATGATAGCAAGGTAGTTCACAGAGGTGAACACAACATCCATGAACAACTAAAGAAATTCTGATGTTTAGCATCTGAATAGGATCATTTGCACGGAAATTTCCATGGAAATTTACCTTATCAGAAAATGAAACAGGATACCATGGAAATTTACCTTACAATTTACCTTATTAGCAGATGAAAGAGGATATTTGTTGAACAGACCTGGTAGAACTGAATTTCATGACCGCTAAATATGCAGCTGATGCTACTCTTTCTCAGCTGTTTCTCAGCTGCCTCATCCGCATCCACGTCTTCCTCCTCCGTATCCACCTCGACATGCTCCACCACAGCCTCCGGATTCTTCTGATTTCTTGAGTCGTTCACCGTGTCAATGCATAGCAATCCAAACACACGCTTCTTCTTATCCTTGAATGGAATGGCTATGAATGATCCCTCCGTATTCTGTTATCACAACATAATGCACAGTATCATACATGCCTCGGCCTATTATCGTACATGTACATAGTTTTCTTAAACTGAATTATTAATATCACAGGTCAACAAATAAAAACTTTTTTATGCAACATTGGTTGAAAGGCTGTTTTTATACTGATTTTGGGGTGCTGAATCCAAATATGGCCATTAAAATCCCGCAGCACGTACCATTTTTTTTTATCGGCCTTACGATATAGCTATTAAGAATAAAAATATGAGTTTCCATTAGTTGCAAGATTATTGATTCTTCTAATGAAATTGCATTTTTTTCATAATTCTTTTACGGTCATCATGTTTACAGACTATTTTAGAGTTGACATATACACATTTTAATATATATTTAATAACAATTTAAGTCAAAACTGACACAGTTTTTTCTCTCCACACAGAGTTTACCTCGTCACTGCGCACTTAACACCCTATGGCATTTAATCAATAAAATAATAATAGAAAATTATAATGTAATATAACAAAGCATTTATGTAGAGCCTTTTAAGGGTTTACGTTCAAAACCGCGATCACAAAACAGCGATCGTCAAAACCGCGATCACAAAATAGCGATGCACAAAACACCGACTGCATAAAATAGCGATCATCAAAACAGCGATTTTACCGATTTATTACAGAAAGTTTTAAATGTATCACGAAGCATACATAATTATAACAAATGTGTAATGTTAAATTTGAAGATTTAAATTAGGCCTATGTCCAATTCCACGAAGGTAGGCCTAGTAGGCTAGTCCAATATAGGCTGATTAGTGTAATTGCTGAGGATGTTTTGTTTTATTTTTTCTGCAGTTTCTAGGCCTAGATTCTTCTAGATGGATTTGGTATTTGTCCTGCGATGTACTTAACTAGGGCCTACAACATTTTAAGTTCAATCAGGAATAATCATCGCTGATATTTCCGCTCTCACTCCAACAACTTCAAATGACTTAGTAAAATAATTAACGCTAATTAGGTTGGCAATCAGTACCATTCATCGTACATTAAATAAGTCGATCATCGAATTAAATCGCTGTTTTCATTATCGCTATTTTATGCAGTCGTTGTTTTGTGCATCGCTATTTTGTGATCGCGGTTTTGACGATCGCTATTTTGTGATCGCGGTTTTGAACGTAGACCCTTTTAAGTACCTCCAAAAGTCATCAAGCTGCTAATTCTTTGGATCACGTGCGTTAAACCGACCCCGGCATTTCTGTTTGTTCACATCTCTGAACTTTTTCCCTTTATTTGCTAATTTCAAAGTCTAATTTCATAACGGAGGGAGCTGAAAATTAAAGTTGCCACTCCCATGTACAGTAACTAAAAATACCTAGTTAGTTACTTTTTCAAAATAACTGTAATCAGTCCCTAGTTACCTTTTTCTAAAGTAACTATTTGTAGATAACTAGTTCCTTTTTACTATCCAGTAGATAGTTACTGGATAGTAACTTTTGAAAAGTCACTACCCAACACTGCAACCAAGACATAGAATCACGGGGAACATTTTATTTATGTGAGTGGATTATTTTGTGTTGATGAAGGATTCATACAAATGCTGCTATTCGAAAGCTCTCCAGGCCCAGTCCTGGCAGAAGCAAAGTAGTAAAGGGTGTGCACAGGTTAATAATTGGAGTCTGAAAACTGGTATGAAGTTAATAATTGGAGTCTTAAAACTGGTATGAAGTTAATAATTGGAGTCTGAAAACTGGTATGAGGTTAACTGATGTCTCTGAAGCACCTCAGCGTTCCTCTCTGGATCCCAGAAGTGGATGGCACCATGTCTACTGATTTTTGGCACATGGACTGGTCTTCCACTTGCGACAGCAGCAAAACTACAAAACACCAACCAAACCATTTTTCAAGTCTTTCATTAACAATTTGGAGGTGTGGTGGGGACGGGCAGTGGCGACGGTGGTGGTGGCGACGGCGGTGGAGGTGTAATGGCGACGGCAGTGGAGGTGTGGTGGCGACGGCAGTGGAGGTGTGGTGGCGACGGCAGTGGAGGTGTGGAGGCGACGGCAGTGGAGGTGGTGGTGGCGGCGGCAGTGGAGGTGTGGAGGCGACGGCAGTGGAGGTGTGGTGGCGACGGCAGTGGAGGTGGAGGATGGCGACAGCAGTGGAGGTGTGTGGTGGCGACGGCGGTGGAGGTGTGGTGGCGACGGCAGTGGAGGTGTGGTGGCGACGGCAGTGGAGGTATGGTGGCGACGGCAGTGGAGGTGTGGTGGCGGCAGTGGAGGCAGGTGGAGGTGTGGAGGTGCAACAGCAGTGGAGTGGTGTGGTGGCGAGCGGCAGGTGGAGGTGTGGTGGCGACGGCAGTGGAGGTGTGGTGGCGACGGCGAGTGGAGGTGGTGGAGGCAATGGGCGACGGCAGTGGAGTGTGGTGAGGCGGCAGTGGAGGTGTGGTGGCGACGGCAGTGGAGGTGTGGATGGCGACGGCAGTGGAGGTGTGGTGGCGACGGCAGTGGAGGTGTGGTGGCGAAGGCGGTGGAGGTGCAATGGCGACGGCAGTGGAGTGTGGAGGCGACGGCAGTGGAGGTGTGGTGGCGACGGCAGTGGAGGTGTGGTGGCGACGGCGGTGGAGGCAATGGCGACGGCAGTGGAGGTGTGGTGGCGGCGACGGCAGTGGAGGTGTTGTGGCGACGGCAGTGGAGGTGTGGAGGCGACGGCAGTGGAGGTGTGGTGGCGACGGCAGTGGAGGTGGAGGTGTGGTGGCGAAGGCAGTGGAGGTGTGGAGGCGACGGCAGTGGAGGTGTGGCGACGGCAGTGGAGGTGTGGTGGCGACGGCAGTGGAGGTGCAATGGCGACGGCAGTGGAGGTGTGGAGGCGACGGCAGTGGAGGTGTGGTGGCGAAGGCGGTGGAGGTGTGGAAGCGACGGCAGTGGAGGTGTGGTGGCGACGGCAGTGGAGGTGTGGTGGCGACGGCAGTGGAGGTGTGGAGGCGACGGCAGTGGAGGTGTGGGTGGCGACGGCAGTGGAGGTGTGGTGGCGACGGCAGTGGAGGTGTGGTGGCGACGCAGTGGAGGTGTGGTGGCGACGGCAGTGGAGGTGTGGTGGCGAAGGTGGTGGAGGTGTGGAGGCGACGGCAGTGGAGGTGTGGTGGCGACAGCAGTGGAGGTGTAGTGGCGAAGGCGGTGGATGTGGAATGGCGACGGCAGTGGAGGTGTGGTGGCAACGGCAGTGGAGGTGTGGATACGACGGCAGTGGAGGTGTGGTGGCGACGGCAGTGGAGGTGTGGTGGCGACGGCAGTGGAGGTGTGGTGGCGACGGCGGTGGAGGTGCGGTGGCGACGGCGGTGGAGGTGCAATGGCGACGGCAGTGGAGGTGTGGAGGCGACGGCAGTGGAGGTGTGGAGGCGACGGCAGTGGAGGTGTGGAGGCGACGGCAGTGGAGGTGTGGTGGCGACGGCAGTGGAGGTGTGGTGGCGACGGCAGTGGAGGTGGTGGTGGCGACGGCGGTGGAGGTGTAATGGCGACAGCAGTGGAGGTGTGGTGGCGACGGCAGTGGAGGTGTGGTGGCATGACGGCAGTGGAGGTGTGGTGGCGACGGCAGTGGAGGTGTGGTGGCGACGGCAGTGGAGGTGTGGTGGCGACGGCAGTGGAGGTGTGGTGGCGACGGCGGTGGAGGTGCAATGGCGACGGCAGTGGAGGTGTGGTGGCGACGGCAGTGGAGGTGTGGTGGCGAAGGCGGTGGAGGTGTGGAGGCGACGGCAGTGGAGGTGTGGTGGCGACGGCAGTGGAGGTGTGGTGGCGACGGCAGTGGAGGTGTGGTGGCGGTGACGGCAGTGGAGGTGTGGTGGCGACGGCGGTGGAGGTGTGGTGGCGACGGCAGTGGAGGTGTGGTGGCGACGGCGGTGGATGTGCAATGGCGACGGCAGTGGAGGTGTGGAGGCGACGGCAGTGGAGGTGTGGTGGCGACGGCAGTGGAGGTGTGGTGGCGACGGCGGTGGAGGTGTGGTGGCGGCGACGGCAGTGGAGGTGTGGTGGCGACGGCAGTGGAGGTGTGGAGGCGACGGCAGTGGAGGTGTGGTGGCGAAGGCGGTGGCAGGTGGAATGGCGACGGCGACGGCAGTGGAGGTGTGGTGGCGACGGCAGTGGAGGTGTGGATGGCGACGGCAGTGGAGGTGTGGTGGCGACGGCAGGTGGAGGTGTGGTGGCGACGGCAGTGGAGGTGTGGTGGCGACGGCAGTGGAGGTGTGGTGGCGACGGCAGTGGAGGTGTGGTGGCGACGGCAGTGGAGGTGTGGAGGCGACGGCAGTGGAGGTGTGGTGGCGACGGCGGTGGAGGTGTGGTGGCGACGGCAGTGGAGGTGTGGTGGCGACGGCAGTGGAGGTGTGGTGGCGACGGCAGTGGAGGTATGGTGGCGACGGCGGTGGAGGTGCAATGGCGACGGCAGTGGAGGTGTGGAGTCGACGGCAGTGGAGGTGTGGTGGCGACGGCGGTGGAGGTGTGGTGGCGACGGCAGTGGAGGTGTGGTGGCGACGGCAGTGGAGGTGTGGTGGCGACGGCAGTGGAGGTGTGGTGGCGACGGCAGTGGAGGTGTGGTGGCGACGGCAGTGGAGGTGTGGTGGCGACGGCAGTGGAGGTGTGGAGGCGACGGCGGTGGAGGTGTGATGGCGACGGCAGTGGAGGTGTGGTGGCGACGGCAGTGGAGGTGTGGTGGCGACGGCGGTGGAGGTGTGGTGGCGACGGCAGTGGAGGTGCATTGGCGACGGCAGTGGAGGTGTGGAGGCGACGGCAGTGGAGGTGTGGTGGCGACGGTGGTGGAGGTGTGGAGGCGACGGCAGTGGAGGTGTGGTGGCGACGGCAGTGGAGGTGTGGAGGCGAAGGCAGTGGAGGTGTGGTGGCGACGGCAGTGGAGGTGTGGTGGCGAAGGCAGTGGAGGTGTGGTGGCGACGGCAGTGGAGGTGTGGAGGCGACGGCAGTGGAGGTGTGGTGGCGACGGCAGTGGAGGTATGGTGGCGACGGCGGTGGAGGTGTGGTGGCGAGGGCAGTGGAGGTGTGTAGGCGACGGCAGTGGAGGTGTGGTGGCGAAGGCGGTGGAGGTGCAATGGCGACGGCAGTGGAGGTGTGGTGGCGAGGGCAGTGGAGGTGCGGTGGCGACGGCGGTGGAGGTGTGGTGGCGACGGCAGTGGAGGTGTGGTGGCGACGGCAGTGGAGGTGACAAACAAATAATTATTTTCATTCGTTTGGGGATCCTCTGAGATTTGGGTCCTATAGACGCTCGCCTAATTCGCCTATGGGTAAACGCTTCTCTGCTTGGTCGAGTTGTTTCGTTTTTTGTTGGTTGTTAACGGCAAGTCACCTTTATGTCTTGGAATGATCATGAAAGCCAATGTATGAGAAAGCAGGCAACTTTTTTAATTATCGCAATCAAATAATTTTAATGAATATGCTGACATGTACATATTTCGTTTCGGTCATATAATTATACCTTTATAATTATGCATTTATTTGGTTGGGTCCATGTAATTATTGCATTATAATTATTCATTGCATGGGCAGCTTAGAACATGATTCCAGACAGCCTATAGGCTGTTCGCCCGTGGACAGCAAACTACTCCGATTGTCCAGTGGTATGACGTCCTAGCTGCACTGTGGTCCATATTAGCCGCAGTTTAATTCGCGACCGTGTTGTGGAGGCACATATTGTTGTACACATTGTACACATTGTTTATGTAGGCTACACAATGGAGCTTGGCATTGAGCGGATCGCTGAATGGATGCGGTCCAACAGATTGCGACTCAACCCCGAGAAGACGGACTTTCTGTGGTGCGCGACTAGCAGACGGTGGAGGTGTCTCGACACCGACTCGCTGAATGTCTGTGGGGCCCCGATACGGCCCTCGACCTCTGTGGCGTGATCTTGGCGTCCTGCTGGAGTCTGATCTGTCCATGAGGCGCCATGTCGCGTGGACCGGCAGTCGGCTCTTGCTTTCGCCAGCTCCGTCTCATCAGGAGCTGCATTAAGTCCTTACCTTTGGAGGCTGCGAGAGCAGCCGTCGCCGCCTGTCGTCGCGTCTAAAGTGGACCTAGACCTGGTGAGTCGACCCCAATAAGTCGACCCCAGTCGACTTGGGCATCCCAAGTCGAGTCGAGTCGTTTCTGCTTAGCGCAACTGACCCCTAAGTCGAATTTGTACTGAAAATTAACCTCAAGTTGTTTTCTACAGAGGTCGACTTAAACCGACTTGGGACACAAACAAATCTAAATTTATCTCGCCACACTAATGATCGTGAGGCCACGGCGGCGTTTAAGCAGTTGTAGGCCTATAGTGTTTTTAGTGTGAACAAGCGTTTCTAAGACCTATAGAGTGTTAGGGTTGTGTCATGACAATACACCTGTGACCTGTATATAATTATATATGTATAAACATGATCTAGTTGAGGGGGCGGTCAGCGCCGCTTGTTTTATGCAAACATTGACTGAATATAGCTTTGTACTGAGCACGTGCTAATAACGCGGGAAAGGTTAGAAATTGCTGATTACAGTCGATTTGAATAATGCAGTTGTCTTAATACAGTAGACAGAGCTGTATATTGAGAGTGAAGTGTTAAGAAATATAGTTGATTTATGTTGACGATATATATTGAATTGAAGTGTAGAAGATAAAAGTTGATTTTCATCTCATTTGAAAGAGTAAAAAACGCAGAACGGTATGAAGCGATATTATTTTTTGTATTATCGACGCCGGTTGCGTCGGTTGGGCTAAGCAGTTACTTAGGCCTATACTTATTTTTTATCGGTGTCGATTTATCTATATCATGATTTATTATAATTATGTTAAAGCGTCACACTTACGCTTAATAAAACTGGTGAATCGAAATGTTAATATAAATATTAGCACGTCTGCCTTATCAAGAGCTGAACACGCGCAAATCAATGAACTTTTAGTCGCCAGTGAATTCCACCCAAAGAAATCTTGATCTCATACTAATGAATCGATCGTCTGGCGCTACTTTGGTGCACTGCATTAGTCGTTTGCAGATGGAAAAACTGTTGAATTGGACAATGATCGACTATATTGTCGGTGAGTGGTAGTACTGTAGGATGATACGCATGCATTGCTATTTGAATGACGTTAGTGGCCAAATAATTATGACAACAGAATTAAACTCATTATAACACGCCATTCAGTGCAAACAGTCCGCGGTCCGCCCAAGATTCTTCTGTTAACCCATTAGAGCAATACAAAACTGTTCAAGCACAAACACAAACAGCTTAAAATAGGCCTAATAAGGCAATTTTATTCATCAGGTGTTGAGATCTCATTACTCATTAGTATAAGAAATTAATGCTTGCCAGGCAAATTGGCATGACATTTTGTATTATTAGCCGTACGTAATCGTAATTACCATGTCAGAAGTCGACTTTATGTCGAAAGTTGGTTGTTTTCCCTAAATGGGGTCAGATTGGGTGACCAAAGTGACTCCCAGGCCTAAGGTGGACCGCTGTAACAGCCTGCTGGCCGGCGCGCCTGCGTGTCTCTTGGACGGACTCCAGTCGGTTCTCAATGCCGCGGCGAGGCTTATATGCAATAGGAGGAAGTACGATCACATCTAGTGTTGTTTTCGTTAATGATAACTAAAACGAAAACCTTCGTTAACGAAAACAAAAGGTTAACTACAGTTAACTAAAACTAAAACGAAAACTATAGGAAAAACGATAACGAAATAAAAACTAAAACTAAGGCAGTCGAAACTAATAATAACGAAAACACATAACGAAAACCAAAACGAAAACACATAACGAAAACCTAGCGTCTTAGGACATTCACTGTTTTTGCATATACGCGTTTTATAATCAGCACTTCGTTCGGTAATCTTCCGATCTTTGGAATTTTATAAGATGTCCGAACTAAATTTAGGTGGTAGACCTAAAACTATTGGTGTATGGGACTGTTTTAAGTATCGATTAAAAACAGATTGGTGCTAAAAGCTGTAGGCCTATGCGGGAAAAATATTGCCAGACTCGGCGAAATAACTAAAACTAATAATAACTAAAACCCCTAGCATGTGAAACTAATAATAACTAAAACTAAAACTCAAGGCAAAACTAAAACAACACTAAATTCACATCACGCCGCTCCTCCGCGATTTCCTCCATTGGCTGCCTGTTCCGTTCCGCATCGAGTTCAAGCAAGCTCTGTCTGCTTGTCTTTAAATCACTTCACAGAGCTGCACCCGAGTACCTGCGCGATTGCTGCACCGGGACTCATTCCTCCTCGTCTGGGCTCCGGCTCAGATCGCTTGCGAACTGCGAAGATCGATCTCCGTGTGCGGAGGATGAGGACGCGCTTCGGCGATCGTGCTCTCTCGGCCGCCGCCCGCCGGTCCTCGGTGCTGGAACAGACTTCCTGCTGTTATTCGATTGGCCGACTCAGTGGACTCTTTTAAATCGATGCTAAAATCACATTTGTTTTGCTAGGGCTTATCCCGGCTGTTGCTAGCTGTTTTTATAAGGCGCCCTTGTAACGGCATGGCCGTGTTACGGCGCCATATAAATTGTCGTAATTATTATTAATTGTAAGGAAATTCATGGAACAGAAAGGCTGTGAAACTGTGCGTCAGTTAATTCACACGCGCTTAGTCAAAACATAATCGAGAGGCAGGTATGGTCAAAATCACTGGTCGAATTCGAAGCTAATGGAATTGGATCTGTGCCAATTCTTTATGCCATTCAGGTCCAAACGTGAGACTGGTCATGATCACTCATCTGAGTCGTGTCTTTCAACAATGAACATGCGTATACAATATACCCAGCGCAGCCCGGTTTGCGGGTTTTTAAGATCTTCCGGATATCGATCTGGCGTTTCCATTTTATATTTATAGAGCTGCGCATTCAGTCTAAAAATAGCGCAACGCTGGCACGACTATAAAGCAAGCGAGTAGGCCTACCGTGCAGTCAGCAGGTGAATGAAAGTTAGGCCTAACTGCGATCAGAAGAAGTTCAGTTGGAAGTCGACATCAATTTCGTTTAGATATAGGCTGTAGGATTTGCACTTAATTACTTCAAATTGTAATCGCGGACTGATAGCGCTTTTCGTCGAACTTGTCAGTTGTTTACGCTCGAGGAGGAACCGTTTACGGTAGGCCTATTTACAATTACAATTAGTCCTATAATTAGGCCTATGTAACGAAAACGTAGGCAAAAGGTAGAGATCGCAGTGGTATTTTATCGGTTGATGCGTCTTTGGTTCGAAACCTGGTGCGATGCCTTGCAATGGATAGGCCTATTATATCCGTTTGCTGTCGTTGAATCCTCCAGATCTTTAGGCCTAGGCCTACTGCGACCTAAAGCTCTATGGGGCCGTCCATAAATGACGTCACGCACCTAGGGGAGGGGTCGGACATTTGTGACGATGTGTGACATGGGGGTGGGGGGTCTGAGTAGTGTGACGTCACATCCAGGTCTTTGTTATTAAATTTAACAATTAACAATTTAATTTTAATAACAACAGCAATAATTTTGAGGATTAAATTTTCATTATTTTTTAATTATTTTAATATATACGGGCACCTTTATTAATAATTTTCTGATTATTTCAATATTTGGTCACCGTTAGAATTTAAAATATTCATGCTTTCGCTATTTGTTCCATGAAAGAGCATTTTGCTTCGCCATGGAAATTGGTTTTAGGGGGTCAGAGAGCTTTGTGACGTCATTTTCAGAGGGGGGTCTTGCTTTTTGTGACGAAGTGAATCCTCCAGATCTTTAGGCCTAGGCCCTTCCGCGGCCTAAAGCTCTATGCATCTCAAACGATCATCCTTCTTACAGGAATGGGTAAATGGGCTGTATATAAATAGAAGACCTAATTAATTAACCATGTGATACATGCATAGTTCATTAATTACGACCATATTTATTTACTTACAAATAGGCCTACTATATTAACTATTCAGCAGAAAGCCGGAAAATATGAGTTTGAACACATGCCTATTTTTAGGCCTATAGGCTACATGCTTCTTGATTCATGTTTTCTTGAATAGCATAGGCCTATTATACGCTGCAATAAGGGGCCGTCCATAAATGACGTCACGTACCTGGGGTCGGAAATTTGTGACGATGTGTGACATGGGGGTGGGGAGGAGGGCTTGGAGAAATGTGACGTAACATCAGATCAATGTTATTAAATTTAACAAATTACAACAATTTAATTTTAATTATAACAGCACTAATTTTGAGTATTACATTTTCTTTATTATTTTAATGTAGGCTATACGGGCACCATTATTAATAATTTTCTAATTATTTTAATATTTGGTCACCGTTAGATTTTAAAATATGCATGCTCTCCCTATTTGTTCCATGAAGGAGCATTTTGCCTCGCCATGGAAATTTGGTTTAGAGGTCTGAGCTTTGTGACGTCATTTTTCAAGGGGGTGTTACTTTGGTGACGAAGTGTGACGAGGGGGACGGGGTTTTAAATCGGCCAAAATTGCGTGACGTCATTTATGGACGGCCCCTAAGTCATCAACGTTTGTGAAGATTATCCGCGGTACCAACATTGGTGTCCCACAATCTTATCTGATATATCTTCTATAGCATTATATAGGTGAGTGGACCTCTTATTCCTGCGATTTATGTCTTACAGGCGATCATCATGGAGACGATCAAGTGTGTAGCTATTGGAGACGGAGCAGTGGGAAAGACGTGCATGCTAATCTCATACACAACCAACAGATTTCCTGTAGAATACGTCCCCACTGTACGTATTCAGATGCTATTAATGCAGATCGATAGATCGATCTATCGTAATAGAATATATCATCCTCCTTCACCTCTTTATAATCGTTATCATCGTCGTCGTCGTCGTCATCATCATCATCATCATCATCATCATCATCCTCATCATCATCATCATCACCTCTGCCACTACCATATTATCACCGCATTCACCGTCACCACCTTCCTCATCGTTACCACCACCAACGATCACGACTGTGTGCAGGTGTTTGTGTGTGCGCGCGCGCGCGCGTGTGTGCGTGTGTGTACGTGTGTGTATGTTATCAATACGAATAGGTCTAATAATTTATGATAGGTCTACTGTTGATGAGAAGGAGGAGACATGAAAAGAACTATATATAGAGCAGAATTATAGGCTACGTCGATAATATTATTATTGTGTTCTATATGTTTCGACATCAGGTATTCGACACCTACGCCGTAACGATAATGATTGCTGGTAAACCGTATACGTTGGGACTGTTCGACACTGCAGGCCAGGAAGACTACGACCACCTCAGGCCTCTCAGCTACCCACAAACGGACGTCTTTCTCGTCTGCTTCTCAGTCGTATCGCCCACGTCGTTCGAAAATGTCAGGGAAAAGGTATTCATGACTACATTGATGTATTAATATCTATAGGCTCAATAAAATCGACAGCTACCCACGTACAGACCATATTGCACATGGCCTACCTAACTAGCTCCTATAAACTTCTATCCTATATACTATATATCCTATATACTGGTCACGATCTGCGCCCACGCTCACATAACCGTGTTCTTTCTAGATTTGATTCCCTCACCAGGCGCGGTTTCCTGGCTAGGATGTTGTACAGCTAGGCCATAGTGTTTTTAGTTTACTATTTACTAACTTTTTCGCTACTATTTGATAATTGTAATTGTAATTGTATAACTGTATAGTTTTGTATGTACAGCGCCGCGCGTTTGCCAGCGTTTAATAAAGAACACACTTACTTACTTACTTTTTTTAATCCAGGGAACTTTGGTGTAGAAAGTAAAGTGAAGGATATCAGTTTTTGCAGACAAGTGACAACCAAATCTGATAATAATAATCTGTGAGAAGCACATTAATATTTAATAGTAGACTAGTAGGGGCCTAGTAGTAGTTTCAGTTTAATGACACTGTGTGATAACAAGAATCATTTCCGTCGCCATACTGCTGTCTGCAGGCTTGGGACTGGCACCGTGGCACGGCCAGAGTACGTACACATTTGGACATAGCCTACAGATGGGAATTGTTTACTCATTGTGTATGAACGTGGGGTAGGCTACTGTAGATTTGCACCAGTCCAAAAGGTGAGGGCTACCGTTTACTGGAACCCCGGCCGTTTCCCGAAAATACGCTTATAGGTAAATCTATATGACATTAAAGGTTAATAGAGTTGACTTATCTTTTGCCAAGGGGTCGAACTCTCAATTTATTGCAAAACAACCCTATAATAATTCGTTGAAGGAGTCAAGTAAGCTATATTGATTGGGTACTTTGATTGTCAGTGGGTGCCAGATATCACCACATCATGGAGCCGTAAAGCTCCGTTTCTTCTCGTTGGGACTCAGACGGATATGAGGGACAACGCTGAGGAGATCGAAAAACTTGCCAAGAAGCGTCAGAAGCCCATCTCCTTTGAAATGGGGCAAAAACTCGCCAATGATCTGAAGGCATTTAAGTACGTCGAATGCTCAGCGCTCACACAGGTACATTTAAACCCTCAACATTTTCAAATTATTCCGTATCTAGACTTAAATTAGACGAATCCTCAAGACAGATATGTAGGCCTACCCTCAGAGGACTTAATTTCTAAGTTGGGGAAAGCGATGATAGGACCTGACTGATTTGCTCATATCATGCAAAGACTGGCACGACAATAACGATCACTGCATTTGCAGACCAATTGAGATTTATATGCGCTATGATTAAGGAATTGGGCGATTTGATCGACCAGTCTGGTAAAGACTCCGTGCACGCATCGTACTACTTTTATTCTATACATGCAGGACTATAAAAGCTTTGGATGTGAAATTTGTCTCTACTATCCATAGCCTACCTTTTGTCCACTCCAAGCTTGACTACCCGAGATCTCCCCTTCTTGAACCTTGAATCCACTTAATTTAATCAACTTATATAAATTCATCAATGCATCACTATATCACTTCCATCCTTAAATCATTCCATTGGCTTAAAATTCCAGAAAGTAAGCCTGTTCGTATCCAAATTCTCTCTTGAAGGCCTATAACTCTGCAATACTCTCGGCCTGCTTATCTTTGCAAATGTCTCACCATCCATAAACCCGGTTTTACCCTATCCGCCATGTGCACCCATCTCATGCATGCACTATCCACCGTCCTCCCCACCCCCACCCCCATGCAGTAGCCGATCCATGTACCACACTGCACGTCGACTGGAACGATCTCTCTTCCGAATTCCGCAAGTGCTTGTTTCCAATACCCACCATCGATTATCTGCCATAAGCTCCATCTATTACTCCACAGCTTTTCAAGTGAATATAAATCCCACCTCTTTAAGAAATCTTGCCCTGATCCATGCATCCATTCCGCACCGACTACAACTCTGGTCTTCTGGCAGCTGGACTTGTTTTTCACTTGGTATTCCTTCTGAACAACCTCTCTGACTTTGACGCAGCGCTCGTGAAGAAGCTGATGCCCTGTGCTTGGCATTTAATTAGCGCTTTAGAAATTATGAGATTAAGGTCAAGAATAGCTGTGCGTCACGCGTGCTGTTATCTAGGCCTACAGTGGTTAACTGAAATTGCTCACCTAGGCTAGGGGTGGCGGATCTCCAAAACTTTGCAAATTTAAAACCTAAGCCTATATCTGATGAATCTATAATCCGATATAGGCCTACTCGCTATTCGCAATTTCGGAAAACACATAAAATGTATAAAACAAGAATCATAGGCTATGGTCAACTACCGTACCGTAGTAAAAGCATATTTGGGTCAATTGGGTGACGGATCTTCTCTGTTAGGTGGCGGATCTCAAATCCAATTATCCAAGGCGTCGGATCTGCTCATGAGATCCATCTATATCTATAGATTTAGCCACTGGTTCTCTAATAAATACAGGCCTATGTCTAACTTGCTGATGTTTTTTATTTGCAGAAAGGGCTGAAAAATGTTTTTGACGAAGCCATCTTAGCCGTACTTAATCCTAAGCCACAAGAACAGAAGAACGGACGGACATGCATTTTGCTCTGACCGTTGAAACTCGATCGCTATCCATACCAATAAACTATTTCATTGTCTTCATAAATTTCAGTATATATATATATATATTGTTAGGTATAGGCCCTATATAAATGGACTGCTGTTAAGTGGTATATAGAGCCTAGCACGTGTGTGGGACATAGGATGGGTTTCCCGCGTAAACTATATAGTGGTGCCTATATAAGCTGGTGGTAGGAGTCGTTGGTAGGCCAGTTGTGGTTCTCTTTGTGGTGTTGCTGACCCCTGTTGGGTATTCTTCGTTCGACCACCGTTTGGTCCTTTGTGCTTGTCGCAGCACACGTTTTCGATGTTCTTTGGTGGTGTGCACTTCGTCGTCTTCGGGACTGACAGTTTTGGTTTTCTACACGTTCTCGGCATTAGAGGTCTTCGTTAGACCTGCTGGCGTGGTTGTGGTGCACCATGGGTTTGGAGAGTCGTGCTGCGTTGCTGCCGTTCGGTAAAGGTATCATTTTGCTTGTAAATATGCTTTGTACATAGTTTTTAATTAAATTGTTCTATTTTGAATCCGGGGCATTTCAGTTCTTCTAGACAGCGTCGCAACAATATATATATATATATATATATATATATATGCCATCATTGCTCTCTCTCTCTCTCTCTCTCTCTCTCTCTCTCTCTCTCTCTCTCTCTCTCTCTCTCTCTCTCTCTCTCTCTCTCTCTCTCTCTCTCTCTCTCTCTGTCTCTCTCTCTCTCTCTCTCTCTCTCTCTCTCTCTCTCTCTCTCTCTCTTCTCTCTCTCTCTCTTCTTCTATTTCGTTTTCTCTTCTTTTTAACAATCCCTCTCCTAGCTGCCGTCATCCCAATCCTACTGGTTCAAGGATATTAAGATATTTATGGTATAGGTCTATATTTCGCTGGATATGTCTCGGACCTTATGCCACGTAGGCCCTATACTCTAAATGTGTTAAAATGTACCTCTTAGGGAAGTAGTATGCCTATAATAGCCATGGTCCGGCAGGAACGTTTAAATCAGCTAGGCCTACGTGGACGTGCGCGGATCCAGCTGGGCCAATCCGGTCATGGCTAGGCCTATCGGTCGTTTTTTTAAATTTATTTAACGACGCCGTCATATCGACGATGATTGGCGTCAATATAATTTTATATCGGTCGGTTTAAGCAAATGGCCTTAATATAGTCCTAATTGGCCGCCCCAAGCTCGAACTCGGTTCTATGTAATATTATGCGTGCGCAGCCACTTTAACGACGAGTTGCATTAATTTTTGGATTCCCAGTTACTTAATTTTTTAGTGCACTCTCGTCGTTAAAGTATTAAACATAGTCCTAAGTGCATGCTTTGAGCGAATGATTAACACTGCGAATAATCGTGACAATACTAACCTATGAAAGTAAATCATATAGGCCTACTATATAATTATAATGCCTAACAGGGCCTATGTTTATTTCTATAATTCTGACAACCCACGCGAGCGGGGGGGACAGGAAGCAATTCCTGGGGAAGTGCCAGGACTCCCAAGGGTTCAGAGCATGGTAATCTTCGGGGTGGTCATGACTGAACATATTGGCTTTGAAATGCATATAAAACGCATATGTGTCCAAGCTAGACAGTCGATGTATGCTCTGCGCATCATGACGACACATGGTCTTGCAGGACCAATGCTACATGATGTTGTGCGAATGACCACTGTGTCCCGCTTGTTATACGCGTCACCGGCATGGTGGGGTTTTGCGGGGCAGCAGGAACGCAATAGACTACAGTCCGTGATGGACCGTCTGGTCCGACTACGCTACCTTCCGGAGAGTAACCCAACATTAGAACAGTTGTATAGAACGGCAGATAGGAACCTCTTTACTGCTGCCTTGGCGGACCCCGGCCATGTTCTGAACCCGCTCCTCCCTCCTGTAAAGACACTTCCCCTATTCCCTGCGTCCCAGACCACATGACCGAATTGTCCCACAGGCTGACAACTTAATGAGAAAAACGTTTTTAACAAGAATGCTTTATAATGTGTAATTTCATGTAAACCAAAGTGCGGTTATGCAGTTGGATAAATAAAGAATATACTTACTTACTTACTTTAACAGAAATCATCTAAATTCCAAACTCAATTAAGGGTTCAATTTACGGTGGAGGTTGGGAAGACGGCAGTGGAGGTGTGGTGGCGACGTTGGTGGAGGGGTAATGGTGACGGCAGTGGAGGTGTGGTGGCGAAGGCAGTGGAGGTGTGGAGGCGACGGTGGTGGAGGTGTAATGGCGACAGCAGTGGATGTGTGGTGGCGAAGGCAGTGGGGGTGTAATGGGACGGCAGTGGAGGTGTGGTGGCGACGGCAGTGGACGTGTAATGGCGACGTGTAATGGCGACGGCAGTGGTGGCGACGGCAGTGGAGGTGGACGGCAGTGGAGGTGTGGTGGCGACGGCAGTGGAGGTGTGGTGGCGGCAGTGGAGGTGTAATGGCGACGGCAGTGGAGGGTGGCGACGGCAGTGGAGGTGTAATGGCGGTGGTAGGGGTGGAGGTGGCGACGGCAGTGGAGGTGTGGTGGCGACGGCAGTGGAGGTGTGGAGGGTGGGTGGCGACGGCAGTGGAGGTGTGGACGGCAGTGGAGGTGACGGCAGTGGAGGTGTGGTGGCGGGCGACGGCAGTGGAGGTGGAGGTGTAATGGCGACGGCAGTGGAGGTGTGGTGGCGACGGCAGTGGAGGTGTGGTGGCGACGGCAGTGGAGGCGTAATGGAGGTGTGGTGACGACGGCAGTGGAGGTGTGGTGGCGACGGCAGTGGAGGTGTGTAATGGCGACGGCAGTGGAGGTGGTGGCGACGGTGGAGGTGGTGGCGACGGCAGTGGAGGTGTAATGGCGACAGCAGTGGAGGGTGGAGGTGACTGGAGGGGTGGTGGCGACGGCAGTGGAGGTGGAGGTGTAATGGCGACGGCAGAGGGGTGGGCGACGGCAGTGGAGGCGACGGCAGTGGAGGTGTAATGTGGTGTGGTGGCGACGGCAGTGGAGGTGTAATGGCGACGCAGGTGGGTGGCGACGGCAGTGGAGGTGTAATGGCGACAGCAGTGGAGGTGGTGGCGACGGCAGTGGAGGTGTAATGGCGACGACAGTGGAGGTGTGGTGGCGACGGCAGTGGAGGTGGGTGGGAGACGGCGACGGCGGTGGAGGGAGGTGTAATGGCGACGGCGGTGGAGGTGGCGACGGCAGTGGTGTGCGACGCAGTGGAGGTGTGGTGGCGACGGCAGTGAGTGGAGGTGTGGCAGTGGAGGTGTAATGGCGACGGCAGTGGAGGTGTGGTGGCGACGGCGGTGGAGGTGTGGTGGTGGCGACGGCAGTGGAGGTGTGGTGGCGACAGCAGTGGAGAGGTGGTGGTGGCGAGTGGAGGTGTAATGGCGACGGCGGTGGAGGTGGCGAGGTGAGGTGTGGTGGCGACGGCAGTGGAGGTGTAATGGCGACGGCAGTGGAGGTGTAATGGTGTGGTGGCGACGGCAGTGGAGGTGTAATGGCGACGGCAGTGGAGGTGTGGTGGCGACGACAGTGGAGGTGGTGGCGACGGCAGTGGAGGTGTAATGGCGACGGCAGTGGCGACGGCAGTGGAGGTGTGGAGGTGTGGCGACAGCAGGTGGAGGTGTGGTGGCGACGGCAGTGGAGGTGTGTGGCGACGGCAGTGGAGGTGTGGTGGCGACGGCAGTGGAGGTGTAATGGCGACGGCAGTGGAGGTGTAATGGCGACGGCAGTGGAGGTGTGGTGGCGACGGCGGTGGAGGTGTAATGGCGACAGCAGTGGAGGTGGTGGAGGTTTGGTGGCGAAGGAAGTGGAGGTGTAATGGCGACAGCAGTGGAGGGGTGGTGGCGACGGCAGTGGAGGTGTGATGGCGACGACAGTGGAGGTGTGGTGGCGACGGCAGTGTGTGGTGGCGGCACGACAGCAGTGGAGGTGGCGACGGCAGTGGAGGTGTAATGGCGACAGCAGTGGAGGGGTGGTGGCGACGGCAGTGGAGGTGTGGTGGCGACAGCAGTGGAGGGGTGGTGGCGACGGCAGTGGAGGTGTAATGGCGACAGCAGTGGAGGTGGTGGTGGCGACGGCAGTGAGGTGTAATGGCGACAGCAGGTGGACGGCAGTGGAGGTGTGTGGCGACGGCAGTGGAGGTGTAATGTAATGGCGACAGCAGTGGAGGGGTGGTGGCGACGGCAGTGGAGGTGTAATGGCTGGACTGTGGTCCACATCAGCCGGCAGTGGGGGTATGGTGGCGAAGGCAGTGGAATTTGGTCCCTATAGGCGCTCGCCTTGTGCGTAAACGCTTCTCTGCTTGGTCGTGTTGCTTCGTTTTGTTGGTTGTTAACGGCAAGTCACCTTTATGTCTTGGAATGATCATGAAAGCCAATGTAGGCTATGAGAAAGCAGGCAACTGTTTTAATTATCGCAATCAAATAATTTTAATGAATACTGTTTATTGTTCAGCTGATATTTGCATAATATGCTAATATGTACATAATTCGGTTAGGTTCATATAATTATAGCCTTATAATTATGCATTGCGTGGCAGCTTAGAACATTCCAGTCGTCTATACGCAGTTAGCCCGTGCCATGGACAGCAAACGACTCCGATTGTCTAGTGGTATGACGTCCTAGCTGCACTGTGGTCCACATCAGCCGCGGTTTCATTCGCTACTCTTGCACAGACTCTACACATTGTAAGGAAATTCATGGAGCAGAAAGGCTGTGAAACTGCGTAATCGTAATCGTATTCTCCAAACTTCTAAAGCGCCACTCGAAATCCAAGCGCAGGGCACCAGCTTATTCACGAGCGTCATACGAACCGCTGTACAAACTGGAGTCCGTCATTCATGGACTAAACTTGTCAAGCTGCCGTGGACCACGTCGATCAGCGACTTCTTTCCGCCGTCGTAAGAATTCAGTTGAACTGCATAATTATATGTAGTGTACATGTATTTGGCACGTATGCATGGCTAATTTAACGCTCAGATTTACTTTAACTGAATGGGCACTTAAGCTCCACCTCTGTTATTATTAAATACCATAGGCATAGAGACAGACAGACAGAGAGACACAGGGAGAGAGACACAGAGAGAGACACACACAGACACACTGAGACAGACAGACAGAGACACACACAGAGACAGAACACACAGAGAGACGGAAAGAGAGACCGAGAGAGGGAGAGAGACGGACAGAGAGAGAGAGAGAGATAGGAGGGCAGCGAGAGACAAAGAGAAGAGGGAGGGGATACTGATAAGAGCACAAATAGATTTGTTTTCAGTTATAATTCTCGTAATCATGAGATTTCTATATGCGACCAAGAAAAGCGGAGTCGCGGGGATCTGTTAATTCACAGGCGCTTAGTCAAAACAAAATCGATAGGCAGGTATGGTCAAAATCAGTGGTCGAATTCGAAGCTAATGTATTTGGATCTCTGCCAATTCTTTTATGTCATTCAGGTCCAAACTTGAGACCAGTGCTGTAGTGGTAAAATTAGAGGTGAGTACACGCTACAGAAGCCTAGAGCCTTAATTCAGGTTATTTTTCCGAAAGACTGATGGGATGGGTTTGTAGTTTATAGTCTTACAAAAGTTATAGACTAGTCTACACTATGCAATATTATACATAAAATAGGGAAAATACGTTCTCGAGGTCAGTAGGCCTACACGCTCTGATCAGGAGGTGAGTATACTGCAAGAAAAATTTTGTTAGGTGAGTACCCGCGTATACCTTCGTCTACAGCCCTGCTTGAAACTCGTCTGAGTCGTGTCTTTGAACTTACATATTACGGTACCATACCCATCGCAGTCCGGTTTGCGGTTTTTCAGATCTTTCGGACATGATCTGGCGTTTCCATTTTCTATTTATAGAGCTGCGCAATCGTTCTAAAAATAACGCAGCGCTGGCACGACTATAAAGCAAGCGAATAGGCCTACCGTGCAGTCAGCAGATGATTGAAAGTTAGGCCTAACTGCGATCAGAAGTTCACTTGGAAATCGACATCAATTTCACTTAGGTTGACTGTAGATTTTGCGCTATAGATTACTTCAAATCGTAATCGTGCACTTATATTATAGTGCTTTTCGTCGAACTTGTCAGTTGTTTACGCTCGAGGAGGAACCGTTTACGGTAGGCCTATTTACACTATAGGCTATTCCTATCTGTAACGTAAGACGTAGCCTAGGCAACAGGTAGAGATCGAGTGGTAGACCTATTTAATCGGCTGATGCGTCTTTGGTTCGAAACCTGGTGCGATGCCTTGCAATGGATATTATATCCGTTTGCTGTCATCGAATCCTCCAGATCCTTTCAGTCCTACTGCGGCCAAAAGCTCCATTCATGTCAAACGATATAGGCCTACTTCTTACAGGAATGGGTATACATTGGCTGTATATAAATAGAAGACCTAATTAATTAACCATGTGATACCTGGTTCATTAGTTACGACCCTATTTGTTTACTTACGTGTATGTATGTAATGTATGAACACTTGTTATAGTGCCCCTTCAAGATTTCTACTCAGAGGCGCTCCCGACAACAGCGCGGACACTGAATCGGAGTTTCACGCCGAAGCGCATGAGCAATTGCGAGTGAAGGACTTGCCCAGGGTCCCTACGCCGTTACGCGGCGGCTTGAGGTGGATTCTAACCCGCAAATCTCCGGCTGCAAGGCACCGAACATACCCTACACCACCGCGCCCCACATACATGTATACTATATAATTAGATATTCAGCAGAAGGCCGGAAGCATATGAGTTTGAAAACACGCCTATATAGCATTGGCTTAGGACTTTAGGTCTAGGCTACATGCTTCTTGATTTCTGTTTTCTTGCATAGCATAATTATAATACGCTGCAATAAGCCTAATTAAGTCATCAATGTTTGTGAAGTTTATCCGGCACCAAGATTGGTGTCCCACAATCTTATCTGATATATCTTCTATAGCATTATATAGGTGAGTGGACCTCTTATTCCTGCGATTTATGTCTTACAGGCGATCACCATGGAGACGATCAAGTGTGTAGCTATTGGAGACGGAGCCGTGGGAAAGACGTGCATGCTAATCTCATACACAACCAACAGATTTCCTGGAGACTACGTCCCCACTGTACGTATTCAGATGCTACTATCAACGCAGATCGATCTTAATAGGCTATCATCCTTCTCCGCCTCTTTATCATCATCATCATCATCATCATCATCATCATCATCATCATCATCATCATCATCATCATCATCATCAGCAGCAGCGTCAGCATCAGCATCGTCGTCGTCGTCGTCGTCGTCGTCGTCGTCGTCGTCGCCATTATCTCTCCACTACTATCATCACCTCATTAGCCGTCACCATCTTCATCATCGTTATCACCACCAACTATCACGACTCTGTGCGTGCGTGTTTGTGTGTGTGACACACACATGGTATAGCCTGCTGCCTACATAGTAGGCATGATGTAGGCCTACTACATATATTTCTGTTCTATATGTTTCGACATAAGGTATTCGACACCTACGCCGTAACGATAATGATTGCTGGTAAACCGTATACGTTGGGACTGTTCGACACTGCAGGCCAGGAAGACTACGACCGCCTCAGACCTCTCAGCTACCCGCAAACGGATGTCTTTCTCGTCTGCTTCTCAGTCGTATCGCCCACGTCGTTCGAAAATGTCCAGGAAAAGGTAACTATAGCTATCCATGACTACATGGCTCTATTAATATCTATAGGCTCAATAAAATCGACAGCTACTCGCGTACAATCGTAATCTCCGAACTTCTAAAGCGCCACTCGAAAGCCAAGCGCAGGGCACCAGCTTATTCACGAGCGCTGCGTCTAGTCAGAGGGGTTGTCCAAGGGAGTAGTCCGAGTCCGGGTTTCCAGAGGATCAGAGGGGCACAGCGGATGTTAAGGTGGGTGCCGTTTAGGGCGAGAATTAGAAGGTAGAGGATCAGATGACTCGGGGTAAGAGTTCTTGAAAAGGAGAGACTTTAGTTTCGAGTGGAAAGCCTTGGGGTGATGGATATTCCACCTGCCACATGGCCTACTAATGCCCCTATAGTCTATATGCCTATCCAGGACGTAATTTTGGTGTAGAAAGTAAAGTGAAGGATAATATTCTTGCAGACAATCAAATCCAATAATATCTGTCCGTCTCTCTGAGTCTCTGTCTTCTATACGCAAGAGCGGCAAGAGTAAACAGAAACAACAATACACGGAGAAGCACATTAGAATAGTAGTTGTAGTTTCAGTTTAACGACACGCGTGATAACAAAGATCATTAGCGTCGCCCTCCTCCTTTCTCCAGGCTTGGAACTGGCACTGCCAGAGTAGGCTACGTACACATTTGGAAAAACAGATGGGAATTGTTTATTCATATATAGTAGGCCTATCCGATATATGAAAGTGGGTTACGGTAGACCTACACCAGTCCAAAAGGAACTCCGTTTAAAAAATACGCGTAGGGGCCTATAGGTAAACCTGTCTGACTTTTAAAGGTTAATGAAGTTGACTTAGTTTTTGCCAAGAGGTCGAACTCCCAACTTCTGGCAAAGCAGCCCTATATATATAATTCGTCGAAGGCTTAGGCTATAATTATTATAGTATAGTGAATCATTAATATAGGCTACGTACATTGGTAGGCCGGGCCTTATTGCTGATTCGTAAGACATGGTTGGTAACGAATCATCATGACAATCGTCTAATGTAGAAGCAGAATTAACGCAGAAATGATTGGCTCAACTTAACTTGAAATATAAAGTGTTATAAAGTGTTGCCGTATAGGCGCCTACGTAGCATATATATACCTGACATTACCTGTCCTAATACAAATTAAGTTGCATGCAAGTTTTGTGCGTATGTCACATGCCAAGAGTTATCTACAATTTCTAAATCACTGAAAGTCACGTAAACTATATTGATTGGGTACTTTGATTGTCAGTGGGTGCCAGATATCACCACATCCTGGACCCGTAGAGCTCCGTTTCTTCTCGTTGGGACTCAGACGGATATGAGGGACAACGCTGAGGAGATCGAAAAACTTGCCAAGAAGCGTCAGAAGCCCATCTCCTTTGAAATGGGACAAAAACTCGCCAATGATCTGAAGGCTCCTCAAGACAGATATGTAGGCCTACCCTCAGAGGACTTCTAAGTTGGGGAAAGCGATGATAGGACCTGACTGATTTGCTCATATCATGCAAAGACTGGCACGACAATAACGATCACTGCATTTGCAGACCAATTATGCGCTGTGAATTGGGCGATTTGATCCACCAGTCTGGTTAAGACTTAAGACTCCTTGCATCCGACTGCATCGTAATACTTTTATTCTATGCATGACTATATCAACACCTTATAAGTAAGCTCTGGATGTGAAACTTGTCTCTACCCCAACAGCAAAGTCATATGGTAAACATATGTCAACCATGTGACAATTTTGCCCATATGGGCTGTATATGGCTTACGTATGGTATATCCATATGGTGTATGTCACATGCATACCATACAAAATCTATATTATAAATGCATTCAAAAATTGCAAGAAAAGCGTCAGAATATCAAGCCCCATAGGCCTATAGGTGTTGTTGCTAATGAAGGAATACTAATCCAAATTAAAGTTATGAGCAGCCAGGCTTTAGAGCAGCAATATAGGCTCACATGTCGATCTCCGACTGATACTATTGCAACAAT